>RJVU01064619.1:3085793-3096522 GCA_003731715.1 Anabarilius grahami
CCCCCCCCCCCCCCCAAAAAGAATAAAAATGACAAAAACACACAGCTAACTTATTAAAACTTTAACTAAAATGAATGAAAACAGAAAAATAACATAATTCAAACTATTAACAAAAAATATAGTGATATAGTATATCAATAAAACTAAAATAACACATGGTCTGAATGTTTTTGTAAAGTCATCCACTTCTCCTCACTGCCTCCTCTCTACCTCATCCCATTCCATAAATAGACCCTAAAACACAAACTTGAATGTATGACTAATTCATTTTTATTGTGTTATGTTAAGCATTTAGCTATATGAGTGGTTTACATAATGTAAAAGGAAGCACCGGAGCATAAAAAAAGCCTTTATGAGAGCAAGTGGGAGTACTTAGGCATTGTTTGACTATAATAGACATATGTTGTTCAGAAATGTTCTAGTGCTGTCCTAAATTGATAGACGGTGTATATGAACAACAGAATCCATTTTAATTAAAATACTGATTTCTTGTGATTCACATTTGCTTCTGATGTATAATTACACCATTTTTACCTTGAATAATGATTGTATCACATTAATGTGATTCATTATTTAAACTTCTGAATAATTTCTCTCGGACAGATATTTCATGGAAGTATTACAATTTAATAAAACCACAATAATTATTCACATTAGCGTGTTCCAAGCATGAGGTTCAATGAAAATATGTTGAAAAGACTCCAAACAACATTGTATTCTTATGTAGAATCCACTTGGCCTATAAAATATAAGTACCATGAACCCAACAGAAATGGTCTCTGAGCTGTAGGCTATTATGTGGTTCTCTATTGTGATTGAAGTGTTTGCACTCAATAAAGAGCTTTATAAATGTTTACCCCTCTAAGCAGAGAGAAAAAGTGCTGTTTCCTTGGAAAAGCATGGTCTTACAGAGAAAACACAGGTGTCAGTCTACCTTTCCTCAGGCTATGTCTACAACAGGAAACCAGTGAAGCACAGAAAACCGGGTGAGTGACTTCTGAGCCGAAACTGACTAGCAGTGGAAACTAAGCGATGATCAAAGACCACCTTTCAGCGTTCCATATTTATTCAAGGCATCCTAGAGGAATTTAAAATTGCTAATGTGCAAAATGGCCTCAGTGGAATTGTGACAAGCCTAGTACTCAAATATATGGATGGATTTTTTATTTTGGCATCAATGCTAATATAAAATTCATGTTTATTTCAGCAGAGGTAATAATGTTGTGCACCACAAAATAAAAGGCACTAATAACAAGTATATATAGATTTATTCCATTCTTTCTTTGTTATACCTTGATGTTCAAAGTTTTATAGGGTAAAAAGTGTGGGCTTGTGTGCGTGTACCTTTTTTAACACATGTCGACTGATTCCTCCCTCTAGCCTGAATAGCTGTAACTTTCACATCTCCTGCATTGACACACCTGAAGTGGAGAGGAGCAGAGAAGGTGAGTCATGTCTCATTATTCTCAAGAATGCAACTTCAAAGCTGCCATGGCAGACAATACATTATAACCTCCATTCAACAGCCATTCAGCAGAGCCGGCTCACATCTCAAGTCATTATTCATCAAGTGCAATCTAAAAATTGATAATCTTAAGTGTATATAATCAGAGGCAAGTAGAGAGGTTTTTCAAAATGTTCCTGTCTGTTAGTCAGGAATATGTACCACTGCTAACCTGTCAACAAACACTTGGGCTCCTGTTCTAATTGTGATACCGCATCTTTTTAAACTTCTTAGGGGGTAATGTGATTTCATGTGATTAATTCAGTGGCAGTGTTGTTCTTATTCCATACAAGTTTACAACTTATTTACTCTTAAGAATTCCCTGTTGCCCTGTATTCAATCTCATTTCACACTCAGGGGCTTTGGATAATACTTTGGGTAGGCTGTGACTTCACAGAACAAATGACATACATTTTGCCTAGAAATCTCTTTGCAAATGTCAAATTTGCCAACTTTAAGGAATAGTTAAGACAAAAAGACAATTCTGCCATTATTTACTTATTCCAAACCCATATGACTTTCTTGAAATATTAACATTTCATAGTGACCATGTCTGTTAAGCTCCTAAAATGATAAACACACACACTAAAAAAAAAAAAATCACCATAAATCCATAATAAAAGGATGAAGGAGTGGTTTTGTGGTCAGTGTAAGTACTCCAACATGTTCATTTGTGTTGCTATTGGATAACTATTGGATTGTTGCTATTGGATTCCTATTGCTTTCTTTCTGGGTCCAAACAAAATAGCATACAACTCTTGTTCTATATTCCAGTAAAGGTGCAGCAACATTAGGCAAAAATGTACATACAGTAAATATTAATGCACAGTGTAACGAAGCTGGACTCAGGCAGAGATCCATTTGCAGCTTTAATAAACAATCGTGGTCGTACAGGCAGGGTCAATCAGGAGCAAACAGGAACAGCAAGGGACAGGCAGAATCGTGGTCAAGATACAGGCAGTAGATCAGGGCTGGCAGATAGCATTCACAGAACAGTAGACAAGGCAAGGGTCAGGACAGGCAGCAACGGGTCGAAAACGGGTAACAGGCAGGAACGGTAACAATAGACAGGCAGACAGGAAATAAACGCTCAGAATTGAATCACAGGGAAAACAAGACTTCGCAATGTGGTGGTGTGTGTGAGAGTCTTTTATAGTCCAGGTAGTGTGCTAAGCTGTATGTGGCAACAGGTGATAGGTGTGGAGTGTGCATGTGACTGGCAGGGAGGATTCTGGGAAATGTAGTCCGGGAACTGACAGGAACTGATGGTGATCGTGACATAACGCCCCCCTCCCGGAAGGCGCGTCCTCGCGGCGTAAATGGAACAGACAGGGAGGGGGGGTGGGTGCATTGGATCTGTAGGCAGACAGGAACGGGGTCTCCAATGCAGACCCAGGAACTCAGGCAGCCACGGTGGGTTAGGTGCCACGGGCAGCCATGGCGGGTCAGGTGCCACTGGCAGCCAGGGCAGGTCAGGAGTGTCAGGAAGCCACGGCGGGTCAGGTGGCTTGGGTAGCCACGGCAGGTCAGGTGGTTCGGGCAACCACGGCAGGTCAGGTGGTTCGGGCAACCACGGCAGGTCAGGTGGTGTTGTCGGCCATGGCGAGACAGAGTCCGAAGATGACCACGGTGGGTCAGAGTCCATAAATGGCCATAGGGATTTATAGTCCGTAGACGGCCATAGCAGTTCAGAGGCAGTTGCTGGCCACGGCTGTGCAGGGTCCCCACCCACAAGCTCCCCACCCTCAGGTATATGGACCCCCCAAAAAAGTTATTGGGGAATTCAACGGAGGCCGTGGCGGGTTTGTGGGCAAGACGCTTGGGTGGCGCCGGCAGGGCAAGGTGCTCGGGTGGCGCCGGCAGGGCTAGGCGCTTGGGCCGAGCAAGAAAGACCTCTGGTGTGGTCTCCGGGCCCACAGCGGGCTCTGGGAAGGCATCCGAGCCTTGAAGGATGAATGAAGCCTTTTTTCCTCCTCTTCCTCCTTTTACGTGGGTGAGGCGGTGGCTCTGTGTTTACCTCCTCTGTGGAAGCTGCAGTGGCCTCACGGGCTGGAGCGGGCTCTGGAGCGGACTCACTGACTGGAGCAGGCTCTGGAGCGGACATCTTGTCCGTAGACACAGGCGGAGCGGCCATCTTGCGGGATTGAGTGTGTTGCGACCGGCGAACTTGAGCGCGTTGCGACCGGCGAACTTGCGTGCGAAGCGGCCGGAGGGCTTGAGAGCGAAGCGGCCAGCTGGCTTGAGTGCGAGGCGGCCGGCGGAGGTTTAGGAATGTCAGCTGCTCGTGCTGAAGTCAGCGGTGGATCAGCCACACTGGAACGCAGCCCTCTCCGCTCTCTGACAGATCCTGAGACGTGACGTGACTCTGGGCGATCAGCGGAGACGTGACGTGACTCTGGGCGATCAGCGGAGACGTGGCGTGACTCTGGGCGATCAGCGGAGACGTGGCGTGACTCTGGGCGATCAGCGGAGACGTGGCGTTGCTCTAGAACAGTGGTTCTCAACCGGTGGGGTGCGATGGGCTACAGGATGGGAGAAAAAAAAACCTGAAAAAAAAAATTTGCCAATTTTTTTTATCACTAAACTACTGTCATAAAAAGTTATAGTTTTGTATAACTCTTGGATAAAAATTAAAATGTGTTTGGACTGATTTAAAAAAAAAAAAAAGTTTTGAACAAATTTGATTGGTTTGTCGTTAGTGAGCGCAAATGCAGGTGATAAGTGGTTTTATTAAGCGAGTCATTGAGTCGTTCATTCACAATTCGTTCAAACGGCCGATTCATCAAGAATGAGACAGATGTTTGTGAATGGGTCAGTGAATCTTTGACTCAAACGATTTGTTCAAAACACTGAATCATTCAAAACACGGTTGAGTGTTGCTGTGAGATGCGCTATGTTGTGATCTTTGTTTGGATTCATCGGATCTATTTTCGCTGCTAAAATAGACCAAAACAGTCATTATTTCTTCTAAAATGTAAGTGACTTAATATTATTAACTTGTTTGTTGAACTGTCATATCAGTGTCACATTTTCAATCGCGAGGTAATGGTAAGTGATGGTCAATTGTCAGCTCTCTTGGTCGTCAGGTCGTGTGATGTATGTTGCTGAACTGTATTCAAATGTTATAAATATAAAAACACCACATTTTGAAATGTAACTGCAGTATGTCAATTTAGTTTATTTGTGTGTGCTGCGCTCATAGACTTTAGAAAACGGCTCTCATTTGTTTGATTTCTCTTCGAGAAGCTGCGCAAGCCTCAAAAGTTTAAGGTCCTTGCACCCTGACCGAGTCCAAGGTCCAAAACTGTCAAATTCGTTTTTTCATATTCGTCATTTGGTGGCTCTCAATTGTCAAAAACACCCCTCAAAATATTTGCTACGGATGCGAAAAATGCAGAAAATCGAACCATCCGAATTAATTTTTATGACGGACGGAAGTTTCAGAGGCTGCAAACGTATAAAACGTGAGGTCGTATTTAGTTTATATACCAAAAATAAAAATCTGTTTTTTAAACATCGCCAAGTAAAACGCTGTGTTTATATAGAACTGTCTCTTTTACGACCACAACAAACGGGACACTTTTCAGACGCGCATTCCGGCGTCGCCTCAGGGCCAGGCGCAAGTCAAACGAGCGCGGAAAAGGTGTTGGGTGACGACAAGGGAGCTTCAGTTGAACGACAGTGAACTGCGGTTAGATGAGATGTTGTCAGGCTATGTCGGTAAAACTCAGGAAAATTAACATGACTGTTCAATCATCCGTTACTGTGCTCGTGGCGCGCACTGAAGAATTGCATGTACGAATGCGCCGGCGCGCGCTGCATAATTACTTTATTATAGCTTAAATAAAGCGCAAAAGAAACTACGAGCAATGACCATCGTTGTTCTGTTGTAAGTTAAGTCATGAAATTACCAAACATGCGATTAAAGCTGTCTCAAAACTGTGCATATGCATGTATTTGTTGACATGGTTTTAAAGCTATTGTTGGCCTTAAAACGTCTTAAAAATGCACATATGTAGGCTACACTAAGGAAATCAAAATTTTCTCGGGGGAGCATGCCCCCGTACCCCCCTACCAAACAACATTTTCTGACCTCGGTAATTATGAAACCCTGCATATGGCCTGGTTTATATTCTATCTAATTAAATCTGAGGTAAACGTGTATTTCTCCATATGTGCGCACTTTTGGACTTAAAGTTTGTATGTGTATGCACTGTGATAAAAAATAAATGGGACCAAATGCGATTGAATGTAAAGGTTTGTGTCTCGTTATTCTATTAATAACTACCGATTGATTTTGCATTTCTATCAGAAATTAAGAATTATTAGTGTCATTGTAGTGTTGCAAATATCTAATACTTCAAATCTCATGGTTAAATCAGATTTTTTTTTTTNCTCAAAACTGTGCATATGCATGTATTTGTTGACATGGTTTTAAAGCTATTGTTGGCCTTAAAACGTCTTAAAAATGCACATATGTAGGCTACACTAAGGAAATCAAAATTTTTAATAATAATAATAATAATGTGGGCCTAAAAATAATAGCCTAGGGCTATCTATCTATCTATCTATCTGGTGTGGGGTGTGGGGTGTGGGGGGCGCACTGGGGCCCCAACTGCAATGAACCAGCTCTAGGGGGGCCCAGCTTGCAAAAGGTTGAGAACCCCTGCTCTAGAAGATCAGCTGAGACGTGACTTTGCTCACGGAGATCAACTGTGACTTGACTTGGTTCAGGGTAATCAGTGCTGACTTGACTTGGTGTTGTTATTGTGGTGGCCGCCATTTTGTGAGTGTCATCTGGCGCGGCAGCCATTACACGACCAGACGAGATGTCGCGTTCCTCCGCGACACCCACGGTAAACGGAGAACCAACAGTCAATAGAGCATAATCCAGAAACTGACTTAGAGATGAATGGGGTCCCTCACGAATGAGTTGTGGCTGATTAATGCCCTCACAGAAAAAGTCTATCAGCGCACAGTCCGGCAAGTCCGAATAATAAGCAATGACCAAATATTCCACAACATATTCCTCCAGTGATCGTGAGCCCTGCTTGAGCTCTAATAACAAAAATGCAAAGTTCCTACCAGACCAGTGTTCATCAGAAAAGCTGCTGGATCGTTGTTGTGGCGAAGTCTTCTGGAACGAAGCTGGACTCAGGCAGAGATCCATTTGCAGCTTTAATAAACAATCGTGGTCGTACAAGCATGGTCAATCAGGAGCAAACAGGAACAGCAAGGGACAGGCAGAATCGTGGTCAAGACACAGGCAGTAGATCAGGGCTGGCAGATAGCATTCACAGAACAGTAGACAAGGCAAGGGTCAGGACAGGCAGCAACGGGTCAAAAACGGGTAACAGGCAGGAACGGTAACAATAGACAGGCAGACAGGAAATAAACGCTCAGAATTGAATCACAGGGAAAACAAGACTTCTCAATGTGGTGGTGTGTGTGTGAGTCTTTTATAGTCCAGGTAGTGTGCTAAGCTGTATGTGGCAACAGGTGATAGGTGTGGAGTGTGCATGTGACTGGCAGGGAGGATTCTGGGAAATGTAGTCCGGGAACTGACAGGAACTGACGGTGATCGTGACACACAGTATGAGATTAATGAGATTTTTAAGAGATTTATAATGTCAATAACTGAGGAAATGTGTCATTATAGTCTGTGAATAGACTCCATACACAAATACTGAGTAACTGGGTAACTTATTTCAGACACAATATTGGCAGTTACTTTATAGCTTTCTCCCCCCCTTACATAAATAGTTCCAAACGAAGCCACAGCCACATAAACTGTTGCCTGTTGCTAAGAAACAACACACTGCAGTGGTATTTAATTTATGAATGAATCCAATTTTTGAACACATTGGTTGAGTGAATGAGCCAATGACTTAATGATTCAATGACTTACTCACTTGTTTCATTCCTGAATGAATCAGTGTTTTAAATAGACTTGGGAGACTTTGGTTGAAGTCCATCGCAGGTCAACTTCCCATCGCATTTGCCTTTCTTTCTCCCCTCTCTCTTTACTACTGTCTACCAATAAAAAGGAGCAAAAAGTCCATACAAAATAGTGTACAACACTTGCGCTATATTCCAGTAAATGCATGGTGACATTAGCAAAATTTAGCTGGCAAAATATCCATTGTCCACTGTCATTAGTAATGCACAAAGCAGCATTTTGTTGGTCAATGTGGTGAATTCACATGAAAAACGTGAAACCGATGCATGGGGAAATGTTTTGCCAAAATTCTAGATTGCACAAATTCTTAACTTTTTCCCCAACATTGACGGAATTTTCCATCATTATGAGACAACGCTTCCCAGCTATCTACAGAATTTTCTGGCTTTCTGTGTTTTCACTGTTATATGATAGGGGACACTGTTACGCATCTTCTGAAAGAGTACAGAATCAAAAAAAAAAGAAAAAAGAAAATAAAAAGAAGCAGAAACAAGCGGAAAAAGCCACTCTCTAAAATTTTTGTTCAAAATGTTTGTTTTTTTTGTTTTGTGCATTTCCCAGGTGAAAAACTACACTTCCATAATATACTTAAAGTGCTTAATAATACCTAAAATGTATTTAGTTACCACTTGTAGTACACTTGAACCCATCTTTCATTTTTTTTAAATACACAGATGTATGTTAAAGTATGTTAAAAGCAAATTTTAGTTCATATCCATGGTGTCTCAAAATAGCACAGTTGAGTACACTTAGATGTTCTTAAGATTATCTTAAGAAGTACTAAAGAAGAATTTTTAGTATATTAAGTACAAAATTAGTGTGCAAAAATAGAGCACTTTAAATACATTATAGAAGTGTACTTTTTTCCACCTAGGCTTTCTTTTTTTATATTGCATGTTCAGATATTCATACAACAAAACATTGTAAAAATGGAATGATTGGATTTCAATTAACAGGTCAGAGAGTTGATCGAGCTGTCAATAGAATATAGGATAACATTTTCTTAGTCTGAATTCTGTAGTTTTCATTCCTGACCAGATTTATAAGCAAATCAGAACATTCACAACATATATTTTAAAAAGGGTTTGTGCATGACCTGTAAGCTAGCTGAGCCTGCACAAAGTTCAACAATATCACTATATGATCAATCAAGCCTGGTATGTTGCCAACGCCTTAAATGACTAAAATCAACATTACATGAATGCTGAACAGTTCCAAGAATTTTTGTAACTTTTTATCAAATAAATGCCATATTAGATGGCAAAAAGGACTCAGCATTCTGAGTGCAAATGTTTTGAGGAAATATAATTGCTTTTTGATACAAAAGAAGTTGAAGTGATGAATTTGACTACAATGTTATGTTGAAACTGATAGGCAATTTAAAGGCTGTCATTTGTCTATCCTTCATCATCTAAAGCTTTGCAATGGCACCTCTTTAGCGAGGGAGCCATGAACAGATTTTACAGCCCTTCTCATACATATTAATTTAGAAAGAGAAAAAAACAGGAGAGAAAGGGTTTAGTCATCTAGCAAGCCTTGCAATTACACATTTTACATGAATAGAGCAATATTCAGAGCAATCATTCCTAATAGGCGAATATGCAAATGATTCTATTTGACATTTTCCTTTATCACGCATTTCTCAAAGATGATGTTCATTCAAACTCTTTTCTCCTGGAGCAAAGACAGTCAAATCATTATATTTTTGGTAAAAAAAAAAAAAGGTTTAACCTTATGACCCAACGGTCCTAAAATAATAATAATAATATCACATAAACAATGTTAATGTCAGGTTCATGTCGACAGAAATTAATACACATTTAATTTGCCTTTACTTGAGTTTAAAAAGGTGTGATTAATAATAATTTGGTCTGTGTCAACCTTCCAAAATGTCAGTGTTGATTAAGGTGTCTTGCAGGCATTTAAAGGTTTTATAATTTGATTTAATTTAATTTAATCTGGAAGTTTATGCATGGTTTGTTTTAGTATTACAGAAATTGGAAGATCCCTAGGTAAATGTTTAAATCACAATTAAGAACAAAGTTTGATTAGTTATGCAAATTTTTGTTGAACAGATTGTCTTATAACATATTGTCATATCAGTGTTTTTCCAATGAGAAACCTAAGTCAACATTAAAGCAATATCATCTGAGCAGCAAATTTATGAAAAGGCTTACTACAGTTCAGTTGACCCATTTCCAGCTTTGTCGAAAGTGGAAGTCAGCATACAGTAGTTGCAAACTTGTTAAATAAATATGTTTTATTTTTGTCTTCTTTTTTGCTCCAAAAGCATAAGAAAAAAAATCAAGGATAGCATTTCCACGACTTTCCGAAAGAGGCATAAAGTGTAGAGAGATTGATTGCGTCAGTCAGTAGAAAGAAAGATGTCAAATTATATAATTCCCTCAGCCAGAGTAATTATTATTATTTTGTAATTTAATTCCAAAGTAATACAACACAAATGATAGTTTTATAATTACATTGTTAATGTACATTGTTTAAATTAAAATATAAAAAACTAGGCCTACAAGATTTATATGACATTTACAATATCAATAACTGTGGAAATGCGTCATCATAGTCTGTGAATAGACTACACAAATACTGAGTAACTTATTTTAGACAAAATATTGCCAATTAGCCTACTTTATCAGAGGCCCCATTTACACTTGTGTGTTTTCGTTTTAAAATGGCGTTTTAAAATGAAAATGATCCTCGTCTACACTGGCGTTTCCACAGCGTTTCAGGAACGATCTCCGTCTGTTCTACACGACCGAAAACTCATGTAACATGACCGTTCATGCACACTGGGTATGCGCGTACAAGCAGGGCCGCATTAAGACTACAAGGGGCCCCTGGGCTTTACCTCTTGAGGGGGCCCTTCATCCACCAGAACTATTACCTACATTCACTCAGTCTTCTTAATCACAAAGTGCAAGTTATACCTTTTATTTTGCATGAATAAATGCCATTGCCAAAACATCCGAACCTATAGGTCTGTTATAAAACATAAATATCACTGCATGAACTACATATTGGCACATAGTCTGAACTATTTGTACAGGCTACTCATTTCGAAGGCTGCATCCTCCGGAGGTCGCATTTGAAGGCTGTATAGGCCGGCTCATTTAAGAAAAACAACCGTTGGATTGCAAAGTAAGAAAGACAAAACAGGATTTTGCACCTCATGAGGAATAACCATCAATTTTATTATGGTTACTTTTCTTAAATAAGACATCCTTAATGATGTATGCAGCCTTCAAATG
>RJVU01064619.1:3097170-3182294 GCA_003731715.1 Anabarilius grahami
ACCAAATCTGACCTCAGAAGACTACAGAGGGTAGTCCGGTCTGCTGAGCGAATCATTGGCACAACCCTCCCCACTCTCCGAAACATGTCCCAGTCTACGTCATCAAGAGCCGCCTGTAGCATGTCTTCTGAGTGGGCAGACCAGCGCGTCACCTCCCTCTGCACCGGAGGATCTGGTCGACGCTACAGAGCCCTGAGCACCAGAACGACCAGACACAGGAACAGTTTCTTCCCTCAGGCAATCCATCTCATGAACACTTGACAAACATGGAACACACAACACTATTACACATTATATACTTAAAACACTTACTTATATTTCAAATTTGCACACATAACTGTACATACAATTGTCTATATTATATATTGTTTTTTGCTTTTTTTTGCACTTTGTCTATCTTGTAAATTTGTATATTATTATTTTATTCTTTTTATTATGTGTCGTGTCTTGTCGCTGTTACTCTGTTGCACTGTGGAGCTTCTGTCACCAAAACAAATTCCTAGTATGTGTAAACAACATACCTGGCAATAAAGCTCTTTCTGATTCTGATTCTGATTCTACTGAATCAGTGTTTTTGAACAAATCGTTGAGTGGATGATTCAATGACTTACTCCTAAATACAGTCACTCGTTTCATTCTTGCATGAATCAGTCTTCTGAGTCATATGAATCATAAGTCATCTGTCACCACCAACTGTCATTGGAAAATCTCCATCACTAACGCACAGACTGACAGTCTGTCTAGAACAAACACAGACAAGCGGATCTGTGACAAAAAGGGCTGTTGGACTAGATATCAGTACACTTGGCTTGACCAATCAGATTCAAGGATTGCAACTAACTTTTCATTAGTTAATATGTGGCTTTCATAATCTACTCAGTTTAATGGGGTAAGTAACACCTGTATTTTTCAGCATCCATGATATAGGGCAGAGATATATAGATAAATTGAAAGAAATGATAGAGTGAAAAGTAGGGCAGCAGTCATCCCTCTCCAATGTCAGACATTTTAATAGGCCCTTCTCAGTGTGTTCCCTGTAATTTTACTGCATTACACTAACACCGCATCAGCTTTCACTGGCTTTGATGAAAATGACAATAATTATAGCAATTGTGTTCTCTACCAGGGTAAACAAGGCTGGTAATGTATTTTGTGACACCTAGGGTCCCTGCTGGAATAGTCACAGCATCGAGTTACACCATGGGCCACACCAACAAAGCTCGGGAGACTACATGAAAATTGGACGAGCGCTTTCAAATTATCAGCCAGCGTTTCATCAAAGCCATGCTGTCAGTAAATGTTTTCACAGAAAGGGAAAAGGTCATGGAGGTGTGTTTAAGATTGAGGCGAAGAAATTGTTGTCACCTAAGAAAATGGGAAAATGGTGTCATGTATCAGTATGTTATTTACAATATGGGTATTGAAAATAAGCCTAAGAAAAACAGATATGGCTTTCTCTTGACATCTAAGAAAACAAGTCATGTGGTCAGGCTTTCTTGCATGTTATTTTTCTCTTTTTGTCCTGCATGTGAATAATACATATTATCCATGATTCTAGGGTTGTGACCTTCGTAGGAGGCAGAACTTACAATGAAGATGCCTCAATGTTCATTTTAAGAAAGCTGTTTATCTGTTTGTCAGTCATAGAGGGTGCATATGTCACGGATTCAGCAGGCTCCATCACTCCCTCACAACGATCTCACTCACCTGAAAACTAATCACCCGCACCTGCTCCTCATCAGTACAGCACTTATCTCCTGCATAAAAGCACACACCTCACATTCAATCAACGTCTGGTCTCATCTTTGGGCAATGGACTACTTACTTTACCCGATCAACTTGCCTCTAGTGCCATTCCTTCATGCTCCTAGTGATTCCTCCAGTGTTCTCCTCTCCCTGAGATCCTCCTACTGTTCTTGTAAGTCAAGGCTGAAAGTTATATACTCACCTGGATACCCACTTACTCCAACAGCAATGAGGTGTGTGCTTCACTCTGGTCCCTAGTCCATCTTCACTACCTCCTCTTCAACCTGGTAAAACGGCGAAGACTCAGTTATTCCTCTCATCCATTATCCAAAACCCCACAATACCTTTTGATTAACTTACCTGCTTGTGTTAGCATGTGTGCAATAAAGCTCTGTTGTGTTTACTGCTAACCTCTGAGTCTGGTGTTCCCTGACAGCATAACTTCCCTGACATTCATTGTTTATAATATGAACAGTGACTCATTATTCATTTTTATAGATTTATTGTATTGAAAGTACATTTTTGCGTACTTTTAAAGAGTACTTAAAAAAAAAAAAAAAATTACCCTAAAAGAATATACTTAAGAGTAAAATGCAATGTTATTTATAATAAAAATGTATTAGAATTTCATATTTAATTTAGTTTAAGTAAACTTAAAGGGTTAGTTCACCCAAAAATGAAAATTCTGTACTCACCCTCATGTCGCTCCACACCTGTAAGACCTTCGTTCATCTTTGGAACACAATATTTTTGATGAAATTCGAGAGCTGTCTGACTCCTCCATTAACAGCAATTTAACCACCACTTTAAAGGTCCAGAAAGGTACTAAAGACATCGTTAAAATTGTGCCAAGACCCTTCAAGCTGGCAGTTATTAAGCTTTTCATTAAGAAATCACAACTAGATCCAAATGCTTTGGTAAATTACAGACCAATTTTAAATCTTCTATTTGTCTAAAATAGTGAAGGTTGTGTCTGCTCAATTGTGCCCCTTCTTGCAAAGCAAAACAAAAAAAAATTGACACATGTAAGCTAGGATTCAGGCCCCATCACAGCACAGAATCTGCATTAAATGACTTCTAGCTTATGACCAAGGCTGCATCTCAACACTAGTTTTACTTTATCGTAGTGCTGAGTTCAACACTATAGATCATTACATACTCTTAGATCGATTACAAAATTACACTGGTATTCAGGGACAGGCACAAAGGTGGTTAAACTGGGAATTTTTCAAGTTAACATCAGTAAATTATGGAGTGCCGCAAATGTCTGTTTTAGGCCCTCTGCTATTTTCAATATATATTCTGCCCCTTGGTAATACTTTCAGAAAACATGGAATTAGTTCCCACTGCTATGCTGATGATACTCAGTTATATAGCCTATTTCATCACATCCAGATGAAATTATCCAAGTTGACAGAGTGTGTTAGATATAAAATATTGGATGGTCAGTATTTTTCTTCTATTAAATTTGGATAAGACTGAGGTATTACTTATTGGACCAAAAAATCTGTACACAGAGTCTCTTAGAATACAATTTGCATCTAGAAGGATGCACTGTTACTTCATTCTCTACAGATAAAGACTGGGTGTTATATTAGACAGCAGCTTGTCTTTCAAAAATCATATTTCAGTGAAAAAGTGTACTTAAATGTGTTAAGAAACAGTCATGAATGTGTACTGTCTTTAAGCACACTTAAGTGGCCTTTTATTTTGTTATCTGCAAGTTTTTAAATATACACTGTGTGTGTGTGTGTATATATATATATATATATATATATACTTTTAAAGATTTGAAGTACACTACAACTATGTATAACAGTAACTATATTATAGTTATACTATATAACAGCTTGTAGATTTTTAACATCTTTCTAATTCAGTTGTTTTTGAACTCACAAATGTGGACAGGGTGCACAATTGACCCAGCAAAGATCTGACAGTGCCACTGCATGTTTTATGTAAATATTGATCTTTGTATGAATTAATGGAGAAAGTGGACATATTTAATGTTAATTTCAATTAAGCATTTAATTGATGTTGTGTTCAGATGAAGAACACAAAATGTACCTGCAAACAAATGTGAATGACAAACAGTGAAATGTGCCTTTGAAATGTTTATATGTGTTTAAAAACACAGACATTGCAAATTTATCAGCAAAAGGGATCTAGGAATCATTTTAGACATCTCGTAAATTATAAATTAGATGCATGTTATGTAGCTAAATATAAATGTGCTACAATATGTGCAGCAGCAGGTCACATCAGATTCACCTGCTCAAAAAAGAAACAAATAAAAATTGAGCATGGCATTGTTTTGTTCTGGTTAATGGACGAGTTTCTCTTACATCAAAATAGTATACTGCATGTTCTGCACTACTTGAGCTGTACAAATGTACAAAGAAAAAATCATTTTAACCAAGAGTAAACCAAAGTTAATACTTTATTCAAACAATAATTTCCTCTACATGAGATCCTAATAATCTGTTGAGGATTCTGAAGGACAATCGAACAATGATAACTTGCCCTTGTGAAAAAGAAGTGTGCTTAATTGTATTGAATGTACAATGTACAGTGTACTTCAAATCTTAAAAATGTATTTTAAAAAACAGTACTTGCAGATAATATAATATTAATGAAATAAAAGGCCACTTAAGTGAACCTAAAGAGAGTATGCTTTCATGACTGTTTCTTAGCACACTTCAGTACACTTTATAAAAGTGCACATGTAATTATGAAATTACATTGGCTAAAGATGTTTTAAGTCCTACTTAAGTGGGTCAAAACACTCTTAAGTTCATAGTTAATTTAATATAAATTCAAACTATAATACATGTTCATTTAATTGTAAATAACGTGTACTTAAGTTATACTCTTACACTTTATTTTTTAAGGTGTCCTTGTTACAGTATAATTATACATTTAAGTACTGAGTAATATTAATTAACAACATGTACTTGTATAGGGTTAGGAATAGAGATTGGTTTATGGTTAGTTGCATGTAATAATGCATAATTTATAGTCATTACCATAGTAACTACATGTAACGTGTAACAAGGACACCTTAAAGTAAAGTGCTACCAAGTATGCTAAAGTATAAAGTAAACTTCTTTTTTTTTCTTCAAAAAATTCTTCAATTAGTAAATGAGGTACTGTTCTACATTCAAACCCCTCTGTTGAATTAATAACTGCAATGACCAATAATGTGATAATTGCAGGAAAACTAAATTTATTATCTTCTCCGGTCTAAGCTTATATTATCACACTCAAAAGTAGCCCTACAGAGCGGCTCTTCCTGTTTGCATAGCTCACCTTCAATGTTCGGTATCTTATCCACTCAAGAAGGTGTAAATATAAAAGTTATTGCTGATGGCATATCAGTAACACATAACAGAATAGCCCAGTGTGTGGCAGAATTTAATTAACTGTTCCTGTCATTGGTGCTGTTCGGCCCTAGCCTGAGTGACACTGTAATTATGGTGCTGATATCCCTTCTTCACCCAGCAGGAAATTGAATATGAGAGCTGATAAAAAGTCTTCTTATACCCAAACTACGCAGTACAATCATATTTAATTGTGCACCAATTATCTTTGTTTAATTTGTGGAAGCTGATTTTTGTCATTTCATTTTAAACTTCACCAGTTTTGTTTGATCAAAAGTGAAAAAAGTGACATTTTAATGAATCATATGGGAATTCAGAGGTTTATAATAAAGGAATAGTTCATCCAAAAAGAAAAATTCATTACTATTATTTCTTCTACAGATCACAAAAAAGTTATTTTGAAGAATGTTGGTTCACTCTTAAAAAATAAAAGTTTCAAAAGGGAGGTTTCACAGTGATGCCATAAAAAGAACCATTTTGGGTTCCCCAAAGAACCATTAGTGAACAGATCTTAAAAGAACCATTTTTTTCCTTTTGTTCAATAGAAAGGTTCCATGAATGTTAAAGGTTCTTCATGCAACCATCATTGCCAATAAAGAACCTTTATTTAACCAACCAGTGACTAAAAAACACTGAGATGTTTCTCAAAATATGTGAATCTATGAATCACAGAAGGAAGAAGGAAGAAAGTCATGGAAAGAAGTGAGGATTAATAAACGAATTTTCATATTTGGGTGAACTATCCCTTTAAGTCTCAGTACTTTTGTGGACTTGTGTGCATATTGGAAATCCAGCAGGTCATGTAATGGAAGTGTTTTAAACAGTCAAGGCTGTCATGTCCTAAAATAATTGTTAGTTTTAAGCTTTTAAAGGGCAGAGTACTCACACAACAGGTGCTTTGTTGTTCCCTCAGGATTAACTTACACTCATATCTCATGTGTGCTTGACATTTAGCGAAAGCTTTTTGTCAAAAGTGACTTAGAGAGTACTTAACGCAAAGATAATCTGGCTGGTCCAACCTAGGGTTAAAGGGATCATTCACCCAAAAATGAAAAAATGCATTACAGATCAGGCATAACATTATGACCATTGACAGGTGAAGTGAATAACACTGTTTATCTCTTCATCACGGCACCTGTTAGTGGGTGGGATATATTAGGCAGCATGTGAACATTTTGTCCTCAAAGTTAATGTGTTAGAAGCAGGAAAAATGGGCAAGCATAAGGATTTGAGTGGGTTTCGACAAGGGCCAAATTGTGATGGCTAGATGACAGGGTCAGAGCATCTCCAAAACTGCAGCTCTTGTGGGGTGTTCCCGGTCTGCAGTGGTCAGTATCTAACAAAAATTGGTCCAAGGAAGGAACAGTGGTGAACCGGCGACAGGGTCATGGGCGGCCAAGGCTCATTGATGCACGTGGGGAGCGAAGGCTGGCCCGTGTAGTCCGATCCAACAGACGAGCTCCGGTAGCTCAAATTGCTCAAGAAGTTAATGCTGGTTCTGATAGAAAGGTGTCAGAATACACAGTGCATCGCAGTTTTTTGCGTATGGGGCTGCATAGCTGCAGACCAGTCAGGGGGATCATGCTGACCCATGTCCAACGGTGGGCATGTGAGCATCAGAACTGGACCACGGAGCAATGGATGAAGGTGGCCTGGTCTGATGAATCATGTTTTCTTTTACATCACGTGGATGGCCGGGTGGGTGTGCATTGCTTACCTGGGGAACACATGGCACCAGGATGCACTATGGGAAGAAGGCAAGCCGGCGGAGGCAGTGTGAAGCTTTGGGCAATGTTCTGCTGGGAATCTTTGGGTCCTGCCATCCATGTGGATGTTACTTTGACATGTACCACCTACCTAAGCATTGTTGCAGACCATGTACACCCTTTCATGGAAATGGTATTCCCTGGTGGCTGTGGCCTCTTTCAGCAGGATAATGAGCCCTGCCACAAAGCAAAAATGGTTCAGGAATGGTTTGAGGAGCACAAGAACGAGTTTGTGGTGTTGACTTGGCCTCTAAATTCCCCAGATCTCAATTCAATTGAGCATCTGTGGGATGTGCTGAACAAACAAGTCCGATCCATGGAGGCCGCTCCTTGCATTTTACAGGACTTAAAGGATCTGCTGCTAACATATTGGTGCCAGATACCACAGCACACCTTCAGGGTCTAGTGGAGTCCATGCCTCGACGGGTCAGGGCTGTTAGCTACATTCACAAGAACTAAAATAATTTGTTTATAATTGGATTGATGGCTCAACTGGACTGAAAAGCCTTCATATAAACACCTCAGTCAATCTGACGGAAATCAATCTGAATGAAAATTCGATCAGATTGAAAGGCATGACGTAGTCCTGAAATAATCCCATCAACAGGAAAACATGAAACATGTAAACTTGAATCTGAATATTTTCTCATTCGGATTCAAAAATTGCAAAAATGCGCAGTGCCATGATGATTTAATCTTCTGACAAATGCCAGCATATTTTTAGATATGCCCTCAAGGCAAAAGCGACAGTTATACTTGAGGCAGCTTTCTTCAGTTTTGAACGCGGCAACTGGGCACTATACATGCATTTAAGTTTTGTTTGGAATACATCTAATGCACAAGCAAATTAATATGTGAATTGGATTTTGGTTCATAAACAGAACTTTCAGAACCTGAAATTGGATTTGATTTATTCTGTTGAGGGCATGTAAACATACCTAATGACTTTAATTGTATGGACAAAAAAGAGGTAGATTTTGTTCAAAGTAGCTTCTTTAGTGTTTCACAGAAGAAAGAAAGTCATAGGCCTACATGATTGGAAAGACATGCGGGGGAGTAAACGATGAGAGAATTTTCATTTTTGGGTGAACTATCCCTTTAAGGTCAGTGCCAATTTTAATACCGTGATTAAATATGCAAAAACCTGTCAACATAAAATACAGATTTACATAAATTTCATAGCTCATTAATATGAAACAACCACTTTGTTGTAGAGTTTATGAAGATAGCATGCCAGTGGGAGTGGAATGGTGTGCTAAACAAGTATATTTCCAGCTATGACCCCCCGGCAAGCAAAACCATCATCACCTTGTAATTCCCCTGAGTTTAATGGATCAATATGAAGCTTTCAAAATCCCCAGCAGCACATTAAAGCTATAGTGGCATTTATTCAAATTGCCACTTAAAACAGGTCCACACTGAAGTGTTACTTGCAGTCTCCATGGCTTCTCATTTTGTGTTTTATTTTATTAATTTACAGATTATATTCATTGTCAGCCTGGAAGAAAGTTGGATTTTTATTGCTTTATGCGGAAAACCAACATGTTAGCGTCGAGAGGGTTGTTACACTGATCCATTTTCAAAAGATGTTTGATTCAGAATTCATAAAAAGTGTAGACCATTTTTAAAAGCTGAATGAATGATTAACACTACTTAATTTAAGACAGTGACTAAGTGCTTGATTATGTGCAGAGGTCTGTCAAATCTGTCCTCATAGAGTCTGCTGAATTAATAAGAACAGCATTACTTCTACTTCTACTCTAAAACTGATTAAAATTAATTACCATTCCCCAGAACAGGGTTTCTTAATTGGATTCAAGAAATGAGTTTAGTAGCCCTGATGTTGTCTTTGAAATGTTATTGCCACCATATTTCTACCTGCATAATTAGAGAAATGTGTTTACAGGCGTTAATTGTGGTGTTCTAAAACGTTTAGTTATGCTCATAGCACTGTGATATTTGATGTGAAGTCATTTACTCATGAAGACGCTGCTGTCAGCATAGGTTTTGGACTGAAATATAGATGTGCATAATAAGAATTAAAGGGTTAGTTCACCCAAAAATGAACATTTTGTCATTTATTACTCACCCTCATTCCACACCTGTAAGACCTTTGTTCATCTTCGGAACACAAATTAATTTATTTTTGATAAAATCCGATGGCTCAGTGAGGCCTGCATTGCCAGCAAGATCATTTCCTTTTTCAATGCCCAGAAAGGTACTAAAGACACATTTAAAACAGTTCATGTGACTACAGTGGTTCAACCTTAATATTATAAAGCGACGAGAATACTTTTTGTGCACCAAAAAACAAAATAACAACTTTATTCAACAATATCTAGTGATGGGCGATATCAAAACACTGCTTCATGAAGCTTCGAAGCTTTACGAATCTTTTGTCTCAAATCAGTGGTTCAGAGCACGTATCAAACTGCCAAAGTCATGTGAACTTGAAATTTCGAAACACTTATGACGTAACAAAGCCTCGTTTACTGAAATCACGTTATTTTGGCGCTCTGAACCACTGATTTGAAACAAAAGATCCGTAAAGCTTCGAAGCTTCATGAAGCAGTGTTTTGAAATCACCCATCACTAGATATTGTAAAATAAATTTGTACTTTTTTTAAATTTGCCACACAAAAAGTATTCTCGTCGCTTTATAATATTAAGGTTGAAGCACTGTACTCACATTAACTGTTTTATATGTTTTTAGTACCTTTCTGGGCATTGAAAAAGGAAATAATCTTGCTGGCAATGCAGGCCTCACTGAGCCATCGGATTTTATCAAAAATATCTTAATTTGTGTTCTGAAGATGAACAAAGGTCTTACAAGTGTAGAACTACATGAGGGTGAGTAATAAATGACACTATTTTCATTTTTGGGTGAACTAACCCTTTAAAGTCACCATATCTCTAATTCAATGATCTTATTGTGAATGATTCATGCATGTTTCATTTATTAAAACATTTTTGACCTAGAAGTTCTTAATTAAATTTTATAACTCAATCTTTTGGTGAAACAACAGACTTCTCTGATGAATGCTGGACTTCTCCAATCATTTAGTCACTTAAACTTGCCCCTTTCTTACAATCGACTGCAAGCTCACATTCAGATCTGCCTCCATCCAGTCAACAAACGAAAGTCCCTTTAACATACATATTTTTCTTTTTCCATAATCTTTTTTACTCAGATGTATGTCACAATAGATTTCTAGATCTCTGCTTCTGTTTCATCACAACTTTAAAGTATTGAATTCCATGCAGTCAATAGGATAAAAAAAAATTTTTTATCCTCTTCTCAATCTCATTTAATGTCTTATAGCAAACAGTTTAAAATGAGTCTAAAGAATTAGCAGTCATTTACAGTATCCAAAGCCTCTGATTGATGTTCGTTATCGTCCTGGCAACCAATTTCTTATACTTCAGGCCACATGGAATCTGCAATAGAAAGATCTATAATTTCCTGTGATAACTTTTGAATTGCCTTTAAATGACGTCAGTTTTGTATGTTCTCAATGAGGAAGAGTTTGACTTTTCCTGTAAACTAATATTCGATCAAATGAGCAAATATCCATAAAATGGGGCCTTAATGTTATGATATATCTATCAAAATGCTGCAACAGATGTTTAAAACACTACAGACATAATATTATGGATGCAAAACAATGACCTCAGACAAAACAGTCACGATGATACTGACATTGATCATGGTTTACACTGCATGGCAGGACAAAACCACAGATTGAGTGGTTGGATTGAAACACACTATTATTTCTCGAACACTTTGTCCTGTCTTAAGAGGTATGCTGTCTACAGGCTGTATTAGTAATTACCATGAAAAGCTCAGAAAAAACAGCATTCTCTCTTCAGCACAATGGGCCCTAAACAAAATTTCGGAAAAATACTGTTGCTTTGTTGTCTGAAGGGAATCAACTAGCCTGTTTTTTTTTTAAATGATGTCCAATGTGGGTCAATAGAACATCATGTTACATTAAAAGCAGTAGCAAAGTGGACTGCAGACAGAGCATTACATTTCTCAGCATGACAACAACTTGCAGTAAAAAATAAAGAAAAAATACGTTTTGGTGTAGCCTACAGGGTTAAGTTTAGACTTAGATTGTGGTTATTTGGCTTATTATTATTAGCCACGTACATAAATATTCACAGAAATGACCATCAAATGCACTTTTGATCACCTTAAACTAAATATAACTCGAATATAGGAAACTATGATACATTAATTGATTCTCTCAGGCAAAAGAAGAAAAAAAATCTTTACCGCCGTCACTCTTTGCGTGATGCTTCCTGCTGACGTCAGATGAGAACGGCGTGGCGTCACGAGGGCACACTGCTTAAAAGTTGTGAGTGACCGTCGTTTCTGAACAGAGCAAGTGTGGGGTTTATCCTCGTGCTGAGAGATAATACATACTTGGCAAAAGACGCTTCAGCACCAGACCTGGTGAGTGATCTTTCTCTAAAACAACTCTGTCCAACATATTCAGCACTACGGTGGACACTGCCAAGAAACTACTGTGAACAGGTAAACTTTGTACAGAATTTAAAATAGAATAATTAAATCGATTAACTAATCATTTAAATGGCTGGATGAGTTGGTTTGTCTAGTGATGTGGTTTCTTTAATGTGCAAATGCACTAAGTAGGCTATTTTTTGTGCGCGCGCATTATAGCCTGAAGTTAAAGTATATGCGTATTATATAATTTACCACTTTTATGACTATTTTTTTAAGACTCTACCACAGATTGCTTTATATTTTCCTCATGCTCATGTAAGTAAAGGTAAAATGCTCGTTTGTAGCCCATGGCGTTAACTGTGAACTCCTGGTGGACTCTGGCTTTGAGCGCCTGTCTCGTGCTGATGGTTCGAGCTGAATGCGGCAGAGACTGCGCGCTCTGCGTTTACCGGCTGTTCCATCAACAGACTGAGATCGACACACTGGTGAGTTTCATTTCCCTATATATTCAGGCAAACGTCAACTATGTAATGACGCTAGATTTAAGTCAGGTCGGGGCTAGTTGTCACACGTGAAGTTCATACAATCTATTAATTATACCTAATACAAGTTGATATTCTTAAATGCTACCTTTTACTCTTTTTTTTTTTTTTTTGCTTTAAATGACGCTAGATTTTAACAAAAGGTTTGTTTAACAAAACGCAAGCTGATATTCTTAAATGCTGGCTTTTACTCTTTTTTCCATAATTGTTTACTGTTTACAAAATGGCAGGTTCAATTGTGACGACTTACCGCTTATAATGAGACAACATGTCTGGCTATTGGTGAACTGTTCACTTCACTGTATTTCTTTGTCCTACAAAGTTTCCTGGCAGAAATGTTCAATAGCTTTTTGTGGTAAAGTCTATACAAAAATTGACTTTCAAACCTAAACCTATCCTGAGAAATATTCACTGGAGTAAAGTGTGTGATGATAACTAGTCCTGGTCCCTCCTATATTTAAGTCTTAGCAATGTTTTATTTGCAATAAAGATGAGGGTTAAATGAGAAACTGAGAGAGAGAAAAAAACACTTTTTTTCCCCTTTTTTTTTACTTAATATAAGACGAGCTGTCCTTGTTTGCAAGATTAATCAAGCCTTCAGTGGTGTTCTTAAATCATTTTCCTTGTGAAAAAGAAGTACTTTAGCATATTTTTAAAAATTGAAATAATATACTTTCAAAATGAATGTATTGTTTTTGGACTCTTAATTGCATATTAATTGCATTTAAATAAAAAGTATTACAGGTTACTACAAGCTTTTTTGACCCACTTAGGTACATCTTTATGTAATTTAATAATGACTTATATTGTCTTTGTAATATGGTTATGCCGAATGCAATTGCTGATAAGCATTTATGGTAAACTAAAATATACCTTAATGTAATTTCTATTGAAACATATATGTCATGTATATATTTGTAATTACAAATGTGTAATGAAGTTACAATTTAGAATATTTAAACTATATGAACTTTTTAATGTAATATTGAATAACACTACAGATAAAATTATAATCAATTACTGTACGTGCTTTAGTATGTCAGAAACACATCAAAAGTGTACTACTTTAAAGCATGAAAAAGATTAAAACATGATTTAAAATGTACTTTATGGTAAAAGTTTTGACATTGTGTTAAGAAACAGAATGTGTACTCTCTTTACTTAAGTGGCCTTTTATTTTATTCATATTCTATGATTTTAATATCCTTTTAAGACTTAAAGTACACCACAAGTGCACATTCATAAGTGCACTTCTTTTTCTAAAGGGTTATGCGACATACACATACTTGTATGTAGTTCTTCTGGCATAACTTTAGTAAAACAATGCATTTTTCCTCAACTTTTTTTTCCAAATAATACACCAATACATTTCCTGCCACAAAATGGGGCTTTGAATTTGAACAAAAGTGAACATTATAGACTCTACAGTCAAAAGTCTGATTTTAAATTTTCTATGCGAACGCAGTTTACAGGCACAAGTGATATCATTTTCACTTTTGTTTGTGCAGTAGCATAATATTTTCAAATCAAAAGCAATTCAAAGCAAGTTCTTCAAGTCTAGCTCTCTCTCTCATGTTGCCATGTTTTCAGAGTTCTTCACTGAATTGACATTTTCCACTGTTCAGGGGTGCGTTTCCCAAAAGCATCGTTAGCCAACTATGGTTGCAAGTTCCATTGAATTCTATTGGAAACGACGGAACTTGCGATCATGGATGGCTTTGGGAAACGCACCCCAGATTGTCAAATGTAATTACAGCCACTCGTTATTGTGCAGCAGCATTGTCAGTAGACTGAATGTGTGTGCCCTCTGGTGGACCAATTGTTTCTTTGCATTGATTGGTCATTCATTTCTCCTCTAGACCTGCACATTAGAGTGTGAAGGAACTGTGGACTCCAGAAAACTAGAAGTCTGTAAAAGCATCCTCACAGAAGAGGATCGCCTTGCCATCGACAATCTTGGCAAGCAAGAGGAAGAGAGCGCAGTCCATCTTCTCGCCAAGAAATATGGTGGCTTCATGAAGCGTTACGGGGGCTTCATGAGTAAGAAAGCAGCAGAGATCGGCATGGGAGCCCCAGCTGACAGTGACGGCACAGAAGCCATTAGTAAGAAATATGGAGGCTTTATGAAGAAGGACAAGGCAGAGGACGGAGCCGAAGACCAGTGGGTGGAGCTGCTGAGAGAGATCCTCAGAGTCGGTCTCACTTCAGAGTCAGATGAGCAGCAAGATGGGGACATGGTCAAACGTTATGGTGGCTTCATGAGGAGCGTACAGGGAAACAGTGGTCTAGGGGAGGCAGGGAGAGACCTGCACAAGCGATATGGGGGGTTTATGCGCAGAGTGGGCAGGCCTGAATGGTTGGAAACCCAGAAAAGCAATGGGTTTCTGAAACGCACTTGGGAGGACGGAGGCGAGACGGCACTGCCTGACATGCAGAAGAGATATGGAGGATTCATGGATTAGAATTAAAACATGGACATCCATCCTAAACAACCTGTTCCTACTTTGTGTAGAGCTTGCACTGTACCAATTTCATGTGAAGCCATTTTTAATTACTATTTATTTTTGTCTTTGCTGCTGAATATTCCTCCATAATGTACAATGTACATTTGTGTTCTCTGTGACTAGGGTTTGTGTTTAAAAAAAAAGGAAAGAAAAGAAAAGAATATTTTCCCATTCTCTGTACTTACAATGGAATCACCCATCAGATGGGACATTTGGTAAAGACAGAGGACAATAATCTAACTATTTCTGGGTCACATCACGACGAATGAAAAGCACTTTTCACTGTGTTGCTTTGTTCTCTGAGAATCTCATCACATTAGCAAGTCTGCTTCGCTCATTGAACATTGTAGTGAGGTTAATTTTGCTGTCTGCACTTGATGATTAATGCATTTCTTTAACAACTTTTTAACAGCCTTTGTTCTTGTTTAAATCAAAGCAACATTTTTGAGCTACTAGCTGTACAGAATACAATAAATTCATCTTACTGCAGAAGTGAAATGTCTCAATGAGATGTGTTTCTTACAAATTAAGTCATTCCGCTAGTGGAAGATGTTCTCCATTATTAGGGTGTCACTGCCTTAATGGCCCTCTTCAGTAGCTTATTAAGTCCCAACTTTTCTTATTCTTACCTACTTGACCCATAATGTCTTGAGAGGCTGTACTATTTAGTATGGTCAAGGCTAAAAAGCGTTGTTAGGCATGATGTAAAGTTAAATTAAGCAGATTTTACATAAAACATTTTACTCAAGGCTAAGTATTTTAGCAAGGTTTTGCTATCTTTGTGGGGGGTCCCACTCAAAAACAGTGTCATAACTAAAGGGAAAAAAGATTCTAGATCATGCATGCATTGGATGGATGGATGAAGGGTGATTTCTGAGCATTTGCAGGGCACTGATGATCCATCTCAATCAGTATAGGGCCGGGAGTCGATTCTTTGAATAGTCGACTCCTGAATACTTTATGTTCACCAAAAAGATTCATTCAGATTCAATAATCATTTGATGCCTCTCTGGGTAAGTACACACAAGAAAGAGGCAAAAAACAATGTTTATTCATTTCCACCTCAGCTGCCAGAGGCTAATTGACTGTTTGCTCAAAGAACTTTTTTTTTTTTAATAGAACATATCAGGATATCTTGTCATTCATACTGTCAGTCATAATAGCGTAAATTATACGCTGTATTGTACCAATTATTATAAGATATTTTTTTCAATAGACATTGCAGTCGAACACACACACACACAAAAAAAAATTTAACAGACATGGGGGTACACCATTTTTTTGGTCTTGATCCATTTACATCTTTTTCTTGTTTTATACAAGGTAAAGCCTTACATTCTGCAAATAACTTTTTTTCAGAATAAGGGATGTTTCTATACATTTATTTCTTGTAATTGCATTCACTGAGTCATAAAACATTTTTAAATCTTCACAAAAAAACAAATAAAAAAAAAATCAAGTCAAGTCAAAAGAGGTCTTAATAAACATTAACTTACAGCTTTATGTAAATGAAACTTCCCAAGGAGAATAATTACCTTTAATGTGTTGCACCAGTATAACAGTCTAAGAAGAGGATAATAGAGTCGCCTATTTCAACTAATTTGCAAAATATAAAAATTCACCATAGATATCCACTCCCAAAAGTCTTTAGAATAGTTAGTTACAAAATAAAAATGTAAGAGTTTCAGGTTCAAATTTGCAAAAAGAGCATTGTGGTGAGAGGTCTTCTTTGAATTTAATAAGAAAAGCAATGCAAGTATAATATCTATGCAATATTTTATAGTATGCAATAACTTCTTTATTTTACTGGGCAATAAAAACATATTACTTTCTGAACATATTTTATCAATACCATTTCACAAGTGCTTTTGGGTAACAACTACAATCTTGAGTGAGACACTTTCTAATGTGAAAATTGTTACATTTCTTATCCAAAATATTAATACCTCCAGCAAAAACTTGTGGAATCTGCCCAACAATTGAGTTATAATGGAGATGTGTTTTTACAAGGTGAAGCAATTTAGATGAGATGCTTTTCACAAGCAAATCTCTATACGAAGACACAATCCCTGAGGAGGAACCCATTACATGCCATTATTTAGAAAATCTGAAAATTCCCTTATTAAACCATTCTCTTTTAAATATAGTCTTGTTCTTAGATAACACGCATTGGTTATTCCATAGTATGCATGAGTGTGGAAAGAAATTATGTTTAAAGGCTAATTTCCAAGCTTATAGAGAGTGCTTATGTAAATTAAATGGGAAGCTTACTACATTTGAAGTCACACAATAGCAGACATTTTAATCCCCCACACTTTTCGAAAAACAAATTGGGGATATAAAACCATATAGATTTCTCCTGGGCCAAACAATGTTTTATCCAACTGATTTTTTAAAATATATTAAGGGTACTAAAATCAAGAGCATTAAGTACACCCCCTGAAACAGTTCTAATAATCTTTTTTTTCTTCTGTATGCATATTCAGTCAATCAATATCTAAGCACATTTTGGGATTAACATACAAAGAGAGTGCAGCTTTAGAAAGTAGAACATGTACATGGACAGTCAGGTTCCTCAGGGATTAGTAATTAAACATTACACGTTCACATTTGGAGAAATTAGTTTCAACTCTTTCAATTAATCTGCTGATTAAAATACTAAGATATCTAAATGTTTGTTTTACCTTAATTCCACATACATCTAAATTGTCAGAATTATGAATCATAATAATCTCAGATTTACTTAGATTAAGATAATGGGAACCTTCCTTTTATTCTTGAGGAACATACACGTATCATCTGCTAGTTGACTAATCAAAATGGTGTGGGGTTTGCTCTTTGAATGCCCTTGATGATTGAACAATGCACAGTATAGAGGTTAAGAAGCTCTGCAACCAACAGAAACAAAAAAGGTGAAATAGGACATCCTTGCTTGATACCTCTCCCAATGACAAAACAGGGCGAAGTCCCTTTAGAAAAGGAAACATCACTAGTTATCTCTCTATAAAGGGTCTGTACAGTTTTCACAAATTTTGTCTAAAAAATTAGTCTAAAAGTCTAAAGCATAGGACGTAGCACGTCATGGTGTAGCGTAATACCAGTAGTACATAGCGCAAGTTACGCTTTAGACGCAAGTAGAATCCATATGCCTAGAAGCTAGTTATTTTACTTTATAACATGTTAAATATGGATATTTTCACACACGCATTGCTTCGGAGTACATTTATGATGGATGGATGCACTTATTTGAGCTTCAACAGGTGGTTTCCGTGCACTGCCAATATAAAGCTTAAGTGCATCAGGGTGATTATTAATATAACTCCGATTGTATTCGTCTTAAAGAAGCAAGTCATATACACAGAGCCGGCCATCCCTATAAGCGAATTAAGCGGCTGCTTAGGGCCCCGCCGCCAGCAGGGGGCCCCCAAGAGCAAATTAAATGACAGCTTGATTTTGACATTGCGCAATCTATCAGTTGCAGTTCTGGCGCATCCGTCTCAATAAAACTTGACGTTCATTTGCATCACGTTACACTCACTCACAGGACACTGCACTTATTCGCAATCACAAAAGTTCATTATTTGCATGTGCTTTAAAGCATTGCCGGTTAAACATTTCATTCGCGTGCTGTTCTTAACCAGAAGCACGCGTGCACACTAACAGCCTCCGATTAGTGGACTTTATCTTTTGCATCTGCNATAAAACTTGACGTTCATTTGCATCACATGTTACACTCACTCACAGGACACTGCACTTATTCGCAATCACAAAAGTTCATTGCCGGTTAAACATTTCATTCGCGTGCTGTTCTTAACCAGAAGCACGCGTGCACACTAACAGCCTCCGATTAGTGGACTTTATCTTTTGCATCTGCACTAATACTGTCAAATACACACACAGTTTAAATAAACAGAGTTGGTTATATCAAAAGTGAAAGTAATCAGTGGAGAGAAAATCGGATGCGTGTCTGTATTTTAGATGCGTGCCGGTCTTAAAGAAACAGAAGCCTAAAGCCCCGGGTATACTTCACTTTCCGCGCTCGGGCGCATCTCGCGCGCAGTCGCGTCGGCGCGTCCTTCAAATGCCTTGCCCTTGTCCAAATACCCACACTTGTGGTCTTAGCCACTTGAGAGCTCGCGCACGCGACAGGGAGTAAGTGCGCAAGTGCAAGCGCAAGCGCAGGTGCAGTGCCCTTAGTGCACACTAAACCCACACTACCTAGAATACCGCTTCATGCATTATGTTTGGAAACTCACATGCCCCGAAATCGTTGCCTGGAAAATCCAGCCTCACCACTGTACCAGCGGATGAGTCTGGTCGCCATAGAATCAATTCGATTTCTAAGGCGGAGCAAATCCGAGCAAACAGGAAGCGGAGTAAACCAATCAGAGAAGCGCGGATATGACGTTAGCAAAGCGACAAGAGAGTCAACAGCGAAAAGTAAATAAACGGCCCCGGGCGAGCACAATAGTTTTTTGGCAAGCACGGAGAGTAGTTTAACATGGCTAGCGCTAGAGAAAGCGACGTTAATGACTTGTGTCGTTGTTGCAGTAAGAATTTGAGAATATGTGGTGTTATTGCTAATTGTGTGCGTGTGTGTGCGCGTGACATCGTATCAGGCCATCAAGCTCTTCAATAAACTGTTTAAAACATACAGTCACCCGATCAATGCTGAGATTCTAGATGGCATAAACAAAGATGTAATGAAACTTGACAAACTGAGGACGGAATCGAAACTGTCTCTCTATCTCTCATCTGCTCGTGCTGGGATCAGCAGCGGCGCGGGCGACACAACGAGCCTCTTTACAGATGTCAAACAAACCAAAGAAGCTCTTTAATGCTTTTGTGCTCGCTTGAGTGAGATTCGCCATGTATTTTGAACACAATGAAGCGAGAATGGACGAGCACGAGACGCGAACAGTCTGCTCTGCTCGATATTGAAGGGACTTTCGCCGCACTAGAGTGACGCTGTTTGCGTCCCTGAAATAAACGGATCTGATTGCACGGTACGTTTTGGAGTTGATTCGAATCGCGACGGAGGGCAGACTGACCGTTTCCCAAAAGCATCGTAAGCCTAAGATGATCGTAGCTCCATAATGGAGCTATGATCAACTTAAGCTTACGACGCAGCCCAGACCAGTGGTTCTCAACCTTTTTTCCCAAATGGTTCAACTGCATGTGTCACGGGCCACATATAATTAGCATATGACGTCACCAATGTAAACCAATCAGATTTAATGTTATGGCATTAGCAGACATTATATTACCTATATATAACCTATATATTATATTAATATTATTATTCCTAGATATTGCAAACAGTGTATTCCACCAAATAAAAACTAACTTACTGACATTAGCTTTACAGTAATCAGATAATAATTCTCCATGAACATACACAAACTGTATACAGTCACTTTAAGTAGGCTAGCTTTTTAACTCTGTACAACTGTAAACTCTCTTCAGCAGCATCGTAATAGTCACCAATCAATCCCAGAAACGCCTTAATATGCAAATGTTACTCAGCTCTTTTTACAAACAACATTGAGCGCATTGTCACGTCGCAATCCCTCGCGCAGCATCGGATCCGCGAGCGCGCGGTATCAGTCGCGGTCCGCTGATGCGGTTATTTTTATTGATTTAAAATACAAGTACATCAAACAAACACATCGAATTCACAATTCTCATGTCTTTTGAAATTGTAGGTTTTGCAAAAGTCAAGTAGGCTAACGTTACTTTACTACAGAGCAAACAGGAAACTGCCCATCTCGTTCATAACAGCAAACTGATTCTTCCATTCTTTTTACCTTGCTGCTGATGCTACGACTCTTCTCTTCTTGTTTGCATGTGTTCCTTTATTGTATGTTCATCATTTTGTTTTTCTCCTCTAATAACAAATTTGACCATTTTGATCCCTAAATTTACAAAAATAATGGCAACTGTTGGAATTCTACCAAAGCGCGCTGGTCCGTTAACTGCATTACTGCGTCAGTACATAGGTCTGCGCGTGTCTAAAAACAATAAATGCCCACCAAAATTATTTTATACAACATTATAACATTATAGCTCAAATTTATATTTGTTTATTCCTTTTTAATTTAAAATTAAAAACAAAAATAAATTGTAAAACTATAATTTATTTTTTTAATTGTGGTCAGCATATCGCGGGCCGCATTTGCATTCGTGACGGGCCGCAGGTTGAGAACCACTGGACCAGACTGATATATCTTGTAGAATATATATCAGTCTGGCCTTGCCAGGCAACCGAAATCGTGAGACGTCAAGGAAAACATACGACTGCAAGTTAAATTTATTATATAATACATATAATTTGGTAGTAAAATATAAAGTGTTGCGTATTTTATTGATGCAAAGATGAGTAGGATATGTTTTGTACATTATTTGCAACTGCTTTTTATTCACTAAGCAGGATCGGAGAAGAAAAATAGTGCATCCACCATTGCAACATAGTTCAAAAGATACACCAAGAGAACAAGAAACAAAAACGATGGAGAAGGCATGCTTCTGAGTAATAGTAAACATGCTGCATCATCAATATTTTTACTCACTCTCATATTGTTCCAAACCTGTATTAATTTCTTTCTTCTGCTGAACACAAAATAAAATAAGTTATTTTGAAGAATGTGGGTATAACCAAACAGTTGGTGGCTTTTTCAAAATATCTTATTTTATTTTGTGTTCAACAGAAGAAAGAAACTCATACAGGTTTGGAACAATATGAGAGTGAGTAAATGATGACAGAATTTTCATTTTTGGGTGAACTATCCCTTTAATGTTAATAATATATTTATTATTGTTATCTTCAGTTCTTACAGGTCCATCTAAACTGTTAATTTTATATAATTATTTAAGTATTTATATTAACATTAATATACATTACATACATTTACATTTATTTTTGATATTAAAGGATACAGTTTATCATACATTATTGTAACCAAGGGGCCCCCAAATGAAATTCTGCTTAGGGCCCCATCAAAGCTAGGGCCGGCCCTGCATATACACCCGGGATGGCTTGAGTAAATCATGGGTTACTTTTCATTTTAAAGTGAACTAATCCTTTTAAGATCCTCTTTCACAATAAAAGCTGCTGAAGGAAATTTCCCACTTAAAGCAACAAGTTTTGTTGACAAGGTTTGGAAAAGAATACAGTTATTAAAGCCATAAATATTAAATAAAATAATAATAGCCTCCCCAGACTGAACAACATTATTATCCATCTTCCCTCTAAATTTAAGTGTGATTCAAAAATGTTACCCCTAAAATTATTGTGAAATGAAATTACAACTCCTATGGAAAATAAAGCTTTACCTCCCCATTGCGCTGACCAAAAAGACTAATCATCAACCAGTCGAACAGCCCTAGCAATGAACACGAAACACAAGTTTACACAACTCCCACAAATCAGTGCGCGGAGTCAGCGGAGTCACGTGACCGCAGTGTTTCTCACCTAGCCCATCCCGTCCCTTGGACCTACTTCACCGGACCAGGTAAACTTCAGTTAAACTGCAATTACGTTTTAAGTAGAGCGTTTTGCGCCCGACTGTAGTCTCTCCACCTGTGCGAAGAGGAGGAGTGGGTAGTAAAGTCATTCTTAACGTCTGTGCGAGCTCTCATCGTCTTTGGTTCATGTTCATTTGAAGTGCAAATATTTATTTACCGACTGCGACCTGCACGAGAACAACTCACCATCCGGGGACTTTGTATCTCACACAGTAAGGTAAACCGTGTTACAATCCTTAACAGACCTTCTTCAGGCTTATATTTGCTAAACTTAAGTTTGTAATAACTGACAGGCACATGAACTATCAGTTTACCTTTTATTCAGCGTGTTTCTGACTATACTGGTTTTCTCTAGTGTTTGTATAAGTCTTAGTCACACTGTCCGTGTGTCTCAATCAGCTCCCTAGTTCAGTAGTCAGGGCACTGATCGGGGAGTCGGCCACATTCACTTACATGATATACTGATTCACGACCTAGGGAGCTGATTGAGACGCAGGGTGTGAATCATTGTTCTTTTTTTGTCATGTTATTCATAAGGTCATCTGCACGTCTCAAAATGAACTTTCTCTTGGAGACTCTTCAGCTGATAGTGTTAACCATCTACTACCACCTGGAATCCTTCATAAAATTCATCATCCCTCAGAGGAAGAAAGATGTGTCTGGAGAGATCGTGCTCATCACTGGGGCAGGCAGTGGTATTGGCAGACTGATGGCCCTTGAGTTTGCCACACTGGACGTCTCACTGGTGCTGTGGGATATTAATGTGGATGGTTTGAAAGAAACAGCAAAGCAGGTTAAAGAAAAAGGAGCATCAAGAGTACATTACTATCAGTGCGACTGTGGTGATAGAGAAGTGGTCTACCGAGTGGCAGAACAGGTAATCCAAGTTCAAACCTGCTCTTGTGAGCTGTTTGCCTGGAATGAAGAGTATTTAATTCAAAACTGTAAGTGGTCTGAGTGCATAATTGGAGTTATATATTGTAGACAATATAATTTTTTCTAACATTATTATGCATTATCGAAGGGATTAGTACACGCCTCTGCATCACTTCACTCGTTAACACTTGATTCTGATTGGTCGGTCCCGTGACATTCTGCGTTCCCTTATTTTGGCGTAATGATTTCTAAGCTATATATATTGAACTGTTGACCCTGGCAACCAATACTTGATTCTGATTGGTCAGTCATGTCATTCTGCTGTGATAAGTTTTTGCATAATGACCTCTAAACTATTGGACTGTTGTCCCACCCTGACAGCCAATACTTGATTCTGATTCGTCAGTAAGGACCACCATCGTCAGCATCACTCTGGGCCGTTTTTGTTTTGTGATAATGAACCCAACCAGTCCCAAAATCAACCAATCCCAACCAGCAGCAAACGGAAATCCTTTTTTATGTACATTACAAGTCAATAAAAATAAAAAAAACTCAAAAGAAAATGATTGGTACTACCTACCATTATTAATATTACTCAGTAGTTTGTCATAATATTCTGAAATATTACAAAATTATTACAAAAATATTTTTTGTAAATTCATAAACTAGTAGTTGAGCGACAAATATAGGTCAGTTTGGCATCCCAAGTTATTTTTTTTTAATATTTTTATTTATGGCCAACCAAATCTATGGTACACCGTAATATAATGACATTGATATAATGACATTTAATTTTAACAAATGAATCTTTTACTCATTTTGATTATTTGTCCACTTCCAGGTAAAAAATGAAATTGGCGATGTCACCATACTAATAAACAATGCTGGCATTGTCAGTGGTAATAGGTTCATGGACACTCCCGACGCGGTTGTTGAGAAGACACTCAGAGTTAATGCAATGTCCCACTTTTGGGTAAGATTGATATATTTTCTACTTTTTTAAATCCCTTTTATCAAAATTTATATGGCACTTTAGTCTGAATATATTGTTTTTCTTTGAAGCCACTATTCTGCATAAATGTCCATTTGCGGTTATGCCTCTGTTTTAGACATACAAAGCATTTCTGCCCGCCATGACAGACAAGAACCATGGACATCTGGTCAGTGTTGCAAGTTCTGCAGGCTTGATAGGTGTCAATGGACTGGCAGGTAAAGCATTCACCTATGTCCTTTTTATCTCTTACACAACTACTCTCGCCAGAGGCGCTTTTGGAAGTCCCCTGAGGGTTTTAAGTCCTTTAAACAACATGTTTGGCAAGACATTAATGTTTTTAAAAGTTTGGCAGCAGATACGAATGAACACTAATCCTTAATACAAAACTTCTAGATCACAATCTCTGTGTGGGTTTATCCTTGCAGTTGTGTGTTAAATAAAAATGTAGACTTTAACAGGAAACAGATATCTGAGATGATGTTGTGAATTCCTGTGATGTCTATGTGTCATCTTTGCATGTGCCCAGGATTTATTACTACATGGAGATTTTAATGAGCTGCTGTCTGAAATGCCTAAAACTGGTTTACCTTGCAGCGCCACTACCACGTTTGTACAAATATCTCCTATCTTGCCTTTTCCACACAGATTATTGCTCAAGCAAGTTTGCTGCTGTGGGGTTTGCCGAGTCTGTGGCCCTTGAGCTGATAGCTGCGGGGAAGGATGGAGTCAAAACCACAATCGTCTGCCCGTACTTCATCAACACAGGCATGTTTGATGGCTGCAGGACAAAGTAAGCTAGCACACTCTTCATCCCTAACCAAAATTTTGATTTGAAGCTGCAGCATTTGAACAGGGAACTGTAGATATAATTTAAGGAAAAACACCTACTTTTGAAATTATCTCTCAATATCGTTTTATTCTCAAATTGTCAAAAGGATGTAATTTCAGGGCTATTCAATCTCAGTTCTTTGTCATTTTCCAATTAGCCGTAATCAGAATCTCTGTAGGCAGGATTTTGCACACTGCTTTGTAAATGTATACAATCAAAATAGAGACAGAGACTTTGACTGTGCTTCATGGTGCTTGACAAACAAAGCATCAATGACACAAACACAACTTCACTTAAATTACCATGATCAGACTTTCCCAGGGAAAGAATGTTTGTGTCTCTAAATGGTTTATTGCAGCTTTTTTTTTAACTCTTTCCCAGCCATTGACGAGATTTTTTATAATTTATGACACAACGCTTCCCTGCCATTGACAAGTTTTTCCAGCAATCCATGTTTTCAATGTTACGTGCATTTGTATACGCACAAGTAAGCTAATGTGATCTCCAAATATTCAATAGCATATAAATCAAAACTGTCTGTTACTGAGAAAAATGTCAAACCCACAAAGAAGTAACAACTGTACAACTGTTTGATCATCGTCTTTGATAAAAACATGTTTTTCTCAGCTTTTTGTTCGAAACCTACATTCAAGTGCCCCTATTATGCTTTTTTGAATATTATCTTTCATGTGGTGTGTATTATAGCTGTTTGCGAATGTAAAAGGTCTGCAAAGTTTCAAAGATCAAAGTGCATGACAAATAAAGTTCTGTCATGACAACTCTCGAAGTGTTTAGCATGGTAATGTTATGACAATGTCGTATGTTTGGTCTTGGTGGAATAGATCTGCTACCCTGCTGCTGCTGATTTTATTGCTGCTGCTGCAGAGCAAGTACGGGACTTGCTACTGCCAATACAAACACGACACACTCCTGTGCCATCTAGAATTTCATGACAGAACTTTGTAATTATTGTCTCCTATAAGAAAGAATCGATTCTGAACTGCCGAAACAAGTCATCAGTAATTCCAGTCTTACTTCCTGCTCAAACCTGCATAGGTTTGTAACAAATTTGCATAATGTCAGCCTATGGTCTTCATTGGCTGCCCATGAAAAACTTAGTCTATTTTGAACCGCCCTCAAACACTGTAGCTGAGATTTGTCATGTTGTCAGCATGTTGTCAAGATGCTGTTTTTTGTTTAACAGCAGAGGTTCTGTTCTTTCTTTTGATAGATCCACTGTTTACATATTCATATAACAAAATATTCATGAAAGTTTTGTGAATATGCTAAAAATTGCTAGTGCTGGCTCGCAACTTAAAAATAATGCTCTGGTGGGGAAAGAGTTAAAGGATTAGTCCACTTTTAAATGAACTTTTCCTGATAATTTACTCACCCCCATGTCATCCAAGATGTCCATGTCTTTCTTTCTTCAGTCGAAAAGAAATTAAAGTTTTTGATGTAAACATTCCAGGATTTTTTTCCATATAGTAGACTTGAATGGGCACCAAACAGTTGAAGGTCAAAATTAGTTTCACTGCAGCTTCAAATTGTTCTACACGATCCCAGATGAGAAATAAGGGTCTTATCTAGTGAAACCATCACTCATTTTCTCAAAATGTCTACACTGCTGGAATTCTAATAGAGAAGAAGAAGAGAGCTAGTTCAAGATGAGCATATATGGTTAAAACATATCATTTTCCATTTTGAGAAAATGAGTGATGGTTTCACTAGATAAGACCCTTATTTCTCATCTGGGATCGTGTAGAACAATTTGAAGCTGCAGTGAAACTAATTTTGACCTTCAACTGTTTGGTGCCCATTCAAGTCTACTATATGGAAAAAAATCCTGGAATGTTTTCATCAAAAACTTTAATTTCTTTTCGACTGAAGAAAGAAAGACATGGACATCTTGGATGACACGGGGGTGAGTTAATTATCAGGAAAAGTTTATTTAAAAGTGAACTAATCCTTTAAGAGGGCAGCTCTCTGATAATAGTAGCCCTCAGCATGGTCCTTTGTTGTCTGTACATGCCCATTGACATTGCCTAAGGGCTGGGGCTACTTTTTGTATTGATTTAGCATTGCATTTGTCGCGTAATTTCTATTTGTTGTAACACCTAACAAGTATGTGTGGGAGTGAAAGAGACATTAAGGCTATGGATTTTCCTCTTAAATTAGGCATCGAAATGAATGTAAAATGCACTTTAAAATCCTCTTTTAAGTTCCCCTAAACCAAACCAAACCCAATCATACAGTCATTTTGGGATCATTCGTTAGTAAAAAAAAAAAAAAGCCATTTAAATCAAAGAATGTGCCTTGTGTGCAGGTGGCCCCGACTGCTGCCCACATTGGAGCCAGACTATGTTGCTAAGAAGATTGTCAGTGCCATTCTGACAGACCAAGTTTTCCTTTTACTTCCAAGGACATTATACTTATTATTGGCTGTAAAAGGGTAAGTTTGTTTCATATGCTTATCTCAAACTTCTCCAGGTAAAAAATTTCCTTGTGTTTGGAATGTTTATCTGTAACATTTTTTTTTTTTTATCTGTAAAAATGTTTCATATTTTAAATGTTTTTGTAGTACATCTTATCTTTCCAGCATACCCCGCTTTTTTTTTTCATTTTTTTTTTCAGCTTCGTATATAAGTTGCAAAGCCTTTCTAATCAACTGCAAGCATGATATAAATGTTCTTAAATGATCATAATGGGTGCTTATGAAATGGAAGGCTGCACCCTAGTGAGGCTGTGTCCTTCTAGTCCTTTAAAGGCTTGGAGGCTAGAGTCTTCTTTTAGCATTAAATGCTAGAATGAGACGTAAGTCGTGTAAGTGCGCATGGCTACATCATAAATCTTTCCGCTGTCATGATTCAAATACTATTAAAATGAATTTTTGAAAAATGCTTAATATTAAAAACTACCTTTTTATTAAAGGGGTCATGAATTGAGAAATCAACTTTTCCTAGAGTTTTTGCTATGTAAGAGGTCATGGCACTAAAAGAATATCCTGTAATTTTCAGAACTGAAAACTTTCTTGTTAGTCCAATAAAAGCTTGTATTGACACCAGGCCCAGTGAACGACTTGTCCCAGAATGTCATAGATTGGTGAAACGCCACCTCCGCAGAACAAATCAGCGTCTACTTCATCATTGCAACATTAGCCCCGCCCACTGGCGTGTTAGTGAGATGACGAGGAGAGAAGAGCGATACAGTACTAAAAATAACATTACCTTTCAAAGGATCCTAATGCTAGGAATATGGTTATTTATTTTCAACAATGTGAATGTCTCAGTTGAGAAGTATTTATTTGTATTCGATACATTTCACTGTGGATTCTTTGGTAAATCAATCGCATTTTGGCGCAGGCTTTGCATACAATATAAGTTGCAAACAGACTTTTACGATATGGACTCGACAGTAATGTAACAACATGTAAGTAACTGTATTAATTCTAATGCCTGATCTGATATGTAATGATTCATGTACAGTCAGATGTTCTTTGTCTATGTGTCAGTAAATCAAACCAGTGACTAAACGCCAACTTCACGTTGTTTCTCTTAGTAGGATGAAAATAATCTGTTCTTTAAATGCCGATTAAGTTATGTATAGAAAGCAATCAAAGAACGCTCCCTTTACAATCACTGGAGCTGTCAATCAAATAGCACGAGTTTATCAGTGACTGAGTTCTGGACTCGCGCCAAAACCCCCGTTGTATTCAACAAATCTCTTAACTAACAGTGCAAATGCAATGTAACTATGATGAAAGCATTCGTTAGTATGCAGAAATTGATTTGCAATGACGAAATCACTGCTTTCATGCGCTCATCAACATGTCTGTGATTGCTACAGTGTTCATCACTGCAACTCTTCATGCCACAATCTAAATATAATGCCATAGATCTAAATGTAATGCAGCACTTTTCACGATTAGTTAACCTTTAGAGCTGTAATAGTAAAAATGTGCTAAAAGAGAGCGTAATACTTGGCTATTTCATATGCAAAGATGTTAGTCAATCACAGTAGTGGGCATTTACACTGAAGTCTCACAGCAGACACGCCCCTTCAAACAGAGCGTTCAAATAAGAGGACTAAATTCAGGATAGGAAAAATATAATTTTAAATTGACAATTTTTTTAAAAAGCACAATAACAGTGCACCCCAGGAAACATAATAAAACAATGCAGTTGATGACCCCTTTAATGCAACACTGGTAATTACAACCGCCTGTGGTCTCCCAGTGGTTTACATTACACACAGTTTAGCATTATGTGATTAATTTTCAACAAAACAAAAGAGAAATTTTTTCTCAAAAATATATATTTTTTGTCTCGCATTACATAGTGAAATTGGATACGCTCTGTACTGATTCTTTTTCTGCTAATTCTTTTTTGTGAATTGGAATGTGTGCAAAGGATTGTGGGTGATTTGAGGATGCGAAGGATAAGCTTGATTCAAAATGGGCTGAATAAATCCTTTTGATCCTTTAAATTGAGATGTCCTTTGACAGAGCTTGATGACGTGGCAGCAGAGATATGCAGCCTTCCTAGGATGCTTCTAATTGAGAAGCACCCAATGACAGTGTAGTCCAAACCTGCTGTGGTCCAAAAACACATTAAATTGATCAAAAGAGACAGTAAAGGCATTTATAATGTTAAAAAAAGATTTCCATTTCAAATAAATGCTGTTTAAATTTATCATGGTTTCTACAGGAATATTAAGTAGCACAACTGTTTTCAATGTTGATAATAACAAGAAATTGTTTCTTGAGCACCAAATCATATTAAAATTGATTTCTGAAGGATCATGTGACACTGAAGACTAGAGCAATGATGCTGAAAATTCAGCTTCGCCAGGACAGGAATAAATAAAAATTTTAAATATATTAAAATAGAAAGCAGTTATGTGAAATTATAATAATATTTCACAATATTACTGTTTTACTGTATTTTTGATCAAATAAATGCAGCCTTGGTGAGCATAAGAGGCTTCTTTCAAAACATGAAAAAAATCTTACTTCCAGACTTTTGAACATAGTGTACCACTTTTGGTTCTGGTTTTTCTTGGGTTATATGTTGTAGTCAAGAAAACATTTTCTCGCCTTGTAAACACAATGTAACAATCATATTTACATGGCAGCGGCAGCACATCTGAATACACGTATACAAAACGAATGGCCCTTGTGTAAAAGGAAATATACCTTTAATTGGTCCTTACACTGTCTGAAGCTTGATCCCTGCAGTGGATAGAAACAGAAAAGCTCTGCAGTTAAGTTAAACCAATAAATTTGCTGTTGTCTGTGGAGTGAGTCAGGGATGTGACATGAATAATTTCACTATAGACTATTGATGTCAAAGGAAATCTGCTGCATGGTAAAGAGGGAGCCAGTGGGTTTGAGAGAACTAAAGGTCTGAGATTTTAGCCTTAAGCAACGGCACGGAACAAAACTGTTTCTCAAGAACTGACCTCAGAGGACGGGGTTGTGTGTGTGGATTTACTAATCTGCCAGAGGACATAAAGACACTGAATGAATGACAGGAACACGGTGATTCATTGTGTTCTTGTGCTGACTTCACCTTTGCTTTGGTTAAAATTAGTTTGCTTGTTGTATTTATGAACTTAATTATGTCTATTTCTATTAATCTTTTGTTTTACTCTAATTGCTCTGAAAAAAATGTCCTAGGTATCACTTGTTTGATTTTAGACACTTTAGATTTCACTCGAGAACAGCACATTGCTGTGGTTACAAAACTGAATTAGTCTGCTTATTCATATGAATGATTAAGAACATTGTATCCAAGGAGAAACTCTCACAGTTTCAGTTTCAAAGCTGCAACCAGTCTCGCAAGTTGTAGAACTTGTAGGTGAAATGTATTTCTAGCTGTACTAGTGCCTGTATTTCATAACACCTTTAACTCAGCCGTGGCTTGAAAAAGAAGAACCCTTAAGAAGCTCTTTCTTATGCAGCTGTGACAATTACTGATGCCATTACTGACAAACCCGGAAGATAAAGCAACACCTGTTTGTGTGGGCTGTGAGACAGACTTCAGTGCATAAAATTGGCCAATTAATTCCAATCTGTGTTTGGTCTTTAATGTGCTTTGGACAGTAGAGTCATAATTATCAAGGCTGCAGTATTTGAATGGGAAGAGGCGTTCTTTATTATTTTAATGCCTTCTGTGCTTTTTTATAAAAACATATATAACCTGGCTGATTCTAATCCTATCAATTAAATCATCAAATCACAAAATACTTTTGATATTATATTATTCCAGCATGATGATGAGCGTTGAATCTCAGTGCATTAGGTGAATTATCTCATTTCCAGGACTGGTCATTATTTTCAGTCCTGAATGTTGACCCTTTTACACTTTTTCTGGCCACCTTGCTCAAATATGAAATGATAATTTCTCTTTTTGTTAATAGGATGCCTTTAAGGATACAAAAAAAGTTTTTAACAGTTACGATGTTGTAATGTGAGCTATTTGTATTTGTAAATAAACCAAAGATGATTTAATCTCAGACTTTAACAACTTGTGTGTTCAAAGACCCACATATATGCAAATTAATATATCATTACTTTTTTTTTTTTACAGTTTCATCCCATTCAAGCAATCAGTTATCCTGGGTATGTACTTGGGGGCCTTCAATTTCATGGATGCTTTCACAGGACGGGGAAAGAAGAGAGAGTAAATGTAATCTAACAGATTTCTCAAATGTTGACGCTTGGTATATTAACACGAATGATTTTTCATTATTTGTGACTACCTCTGCCAAACAGTTATTCTAGTATATTATAATAAAAATGGTCCAAATTACATACTGTTTTGATATTGGGGGAAGAGGTTTTTTTAACTGAAAATGTACTAGTTTTTTCTTTTCTTTTTTTTTTTTAACAACGTTAGACATAGTTATGATCTAAGGCTGGCCTCATTTCAAAAGCAAAATTTATATGATGATACCAGTATCAACAATGTCAGATGTACTTGTGCTATAGAGGTACACATGACTGAATAAATGTGAAATATTTACATATTTTTATTGTGTTTACCCGTTTGTAAGAGCAATTGTTTACTGCTTTTATGACCTGTACGTTTTTTCTTAACCTGTCAAAATTAACAGCATACTTATTTAGTCTAATAAGAATTTAATTATGGTGCAGGAACTGTTTTGTTTGAGCTTTGATACACTGCTTTGAGGCTTGCACAATGACCAGCTCTCATTTTTAATGGATTGGATCGTAGATTTGCCTGCATATGGCACCATCTAGTGTTGTTGCACAAAGCATTGTTTGTGAAATTATAACTGCCTTTCAAACAGAAAACTGTTTTTCTTGCAGGAGCTCTAGACAAATAATCATTGCATTAATGTGTGATGATGTAGGTCTGTCTGCAAACCTTTTAACCACATGTTTGTGAAAGATGTAATCAACTGGCTGCACAGAATTGTTTGGGCCTTATAAATAGCTTGAATGCCGAAAACTAAAATTTACTTTTAAATATACCATATTAAAGGGTTAGTTCACCCAAAAATGAAAATTCTGTAATTAATTACTCACCCTCATGTCGTTCCACACCCATAAGGCCTTCGTTCATCTTTGGAACACAAATTAAGATCTTTTGATGAAATCTGAGAGGTTTTTTTATCCTTCAATGAAAGCAACAAAACTACCACATTCAATGTCCAGAAAAGTAGTAAAAACAGAATTAAAATAGTCAACGTGACTACAGTGGTTCAACCTTAATGTTATGAAGCGACGAGAATACTTGTTGTGCGCAAACACACACACAAAAAATAACGACTTTATTCAACAATTTTTCCTCTTCTCTGTCAGTCTGTTACGCAGTTGGCGCAGTGCTGTGTTTACGTCAGAAAGCCGGCTCATTATTGGCCGTCTCCTGCGTCAGCATCACACGCATGCCTCATGCTGCTCACATGAACAGCATCTGCCAATACTGAGCTGCCTTTCAGACGTAGAACCTGGAAGCGCTGCAACAAAAATAGCATAGCAGAATGACAGGGGAGAGACAAATTTATTGAATAAAGTCATTATTTTTGTTTTTGCACACAAAAAGTATTCTCATCACTTCATAACATAAAGGTTGAACCACTGTAGTCACGTCGACTATTTTAACGATGTTTTTACTACTTTTCTGGACATAATTTCTTAGCTTTCAATGAAGGATAAAAACAACAACTCAGATTTCATCAAAAATAACTTAATTTGTGTTCTGAAGATGAACGAAGGTCTTACGGGTGTGGAACGACGTGAGGGTGAGTAATTAATGGCAGAAATTTTTGGGTGAACTAACTCTTTAAATCACATTTTACATCCTGAACCATTACATATAGAGAAAACATAGTAGCATTTTTATGCAGCTTTCAATTTGCAATCCTGCTGTAATGTGAGACGGAACGGACAACCCAATTTAAAATGCCATGTCTAAGGCACAGACCACCCTTCAGCAGCTGCTTAAAGTGATTGACATGTCTCAGGTTTAGCTTTTTATGACCTTTCACACAAATGAGAGCAGAGATTTGAATAGGTTGCATTTGAGATTTTGGATAGAGAGCAGAACGGGAGGCCTGCAGGGAGGAAGAAATGGATTTTCAATTTATTGTTTGCCATCGCAGCACCTCATTCCACAGCTCATCAGATAGAAAAGATATTCAAAGCACAGCACCAGTCCAGCACAGGGAGGACATTATAAAATAAAAAATACCACACAGCTTAATACTTGTTGTGGCTTATTTCTCTCAGAATGTATTTAAAAAAAAATACTAATGTAGATAAATCATTAATCATTCATAACGTAAATAAGTAAACCCCCTTTGAAAAGGAACATTTTTAAACAATATCTCAATGAACACAAAAACAATTTCCAAAACGTTGACAAGACAGTTTTACATAACTTAGTGAACAAAATTTTCAGTTTTACTCAAATTAAGGTGATGCAAAAATGAGTACACCCCACTGAAAGTCTGGAGCAAAGCTAAATTTTAGACTACAAATGTCTAATTTAACAAAAATTCAACCAGAGGTGAGTCTAATTATTCATTACACAGGTGTCCAGCAGACAGTTGACTATAAAAGGGTGTTAAAACCCCTTCCCATTTCATGCTGTCAGCAATGGCACCACATGGAAGAGAATTGCCACAAGACCTGAGAAAGAAAATAATTTCTTTACACCAGAAAGGTGAAGGCTACAAGAAGATCAGCAAAGCTTTACTTATTAGTCAGAATACTGTAGCAAAAGTGGTACAAAAATTTTAAAAAAATGGAACTGCAACCATCTCACAGAGACGCCCAGGTTGTCCACGGAAGTTAACGCCTCTTCAGGAGCGTCTTTAGAAGGGTTGAAGAAAATCGGCAAGCAAGTTCACTGCAGTTATCTAAAGAAGTAGAAAGCCAAACTGCGGTGACTATTTCCCATGACACAATACGCCATACACTGCAGAGGAAAGGCATGCATGGGTGCCGTCCACGAAAGAAGCCTCTCCTAAAGCCCAGGCACAAAAAAAGCCCACCTAGAGTTTGCCAGGGCCCTTGCTGACAAAGATGAAGACTACTGGGACTCTATACTTTGGAGAGATGAGACCAAGATAAATGTTTTTGGAACTGATGGCTTCAAAACTGTATGGCCTCACAAAGGTGAGGAATACAAAGAAAAATGCATGGTGCCTACAGTGAAACATGGTGGTGTCAGTGTCCTTATGTGGGGCTGCATGAGTGCTGCTGGTGTCGGGGAGCTGCATTTCATTGATGGCATCATGAATTCACAGATGTACTGCTCTATACTGAAAGAGAAGATGCTACCATCACTCCGTGCCCTTGGTCGTCGTGCACTTTTCCAACATGACAATGATCCTAAACACACATCTAAGGCCACTGTTGGTTTATTTCAGAAGAACAGAGTGAAAGTGATTCAATGGCTCCTGATCTGAACCCAATCAAAACCTATGGGGAATTCTGAAGAGACAAGTTGAGCATCACTCTCCATCCAGCATCCAGTCTCTAAAAGAGGTCATTCTTGAAGAATGGAAAAAGATAGATGTTGCAAAATGTCGCCAACTTGTTCATTCCATGCCTAGAAGACTTGGTGCTGTCATTAAAAATCATGGAGGCCATACAAAGTACTAGATGTAGTAGTTTTTGTTGTGGGGTGTACTCATTTTTGCATTCTCATTTACGCTGAGCACTGTATGTAATAATATTGGACCTGCTGGAGAATCTCTACAAAGCTATAGTGTAAAGGGTAAATATTGAAGTACACAAAAAGATATTTGAAGCACCTTGAAAAGGGTGACAAGATTCCCCAGAAGGTGTTGAGAAGACCCAAATGGATTCTGTTCATGTTTACAGTCTCTAGATTAAATTCTACACGATAATTTGATTGGCCAAGTGACGTTACAGGTTCTGAAATTGAGCTTATTGGTTTTTTTTTTGTTTGTTTGTTTTTTCTCGCTTTTGCTCCATGATTGCTCGGAGTCGGGTTTCTTCTACTAGTGTGCTGGAATAAAAACCCTGAGATGAGTATAATGAATACTTTGAGCAAATATTCAAATAGTCTAGTCGAGTCTGTGCGTTGCTTAAAACTATTTTCGTTGGCAACAGAAATGTATGGACTGGTCAATATATGTTAGCAAAAGATAATAAAATCACTTGTTTGTCAAACTGTAAAAGTCAAATGCAAATATCAGTGTGGCTTGCATTTATGTGCGGCCTCGTGATCTTTAAAATTTAAAGCTCTTCGCTAAATTTAAGGTTGTTTAAATGCAGATTTCAGCTAAATCATGGGCTACGTGTGAATTATTATTATTTTCTGTTTAAGTTTTTGGTCGATTGAGATAACGTAATTAGGAGTAAATGCAAAAAAATGGCAGATTTGTGAATCCTTCTTGAAGGAAAGGACACAAATACATTAGTTGGACAATGAATCTGAAACCCTTAGACCACAATAATTTTTAGTATGGTGAAGGCCTAGTAGGGCCTCCTTTTGTGGCCAACACAACATCAATTCATCTTGGGAATGACAGATACAAGTCATTCAGTGGCCAGAGGGATTTTGAGCCTTTCTTTTTCCAGAACAGTCTGTGCTGTGTATTGGTGCATAATCATGCGAATACATGGCACCCCCTTCAGTGTACAATGTTTCAACCATTAGGTGCACATGGTTCTCCAGAATGGTTCGGTACTCTTTGTCAGTGACGTGCCCATCAAGCACAGTAGGGAATGCCATGATATTGCAACCCAAACCATTAATGAAACACCACTGTGGTTCACTCCTGGCAATCAACAGTCGGGGGGGGGTAAGCCTCTTTTGGGGCTTCTCCACACTGTAACTCCCACGGATGTGGGAAAGACAGTGAAGGTGGACTCACCAGTGAACAATACATGTTTCGCATTGTCCACAGCCCAAGATTTACACTGCTGGCACCAATGAAACTGACATTTGGCTTTTGCACGAGACCACGAGTGACCAAAGGTTTGTCTATAGTAGCTTGACCATGAAGCTCCCGACGAACAGTTTTGGTGGAAACAGGAAAGTCGAGGTGCGCATGTAATTCTGCAATGAGTTGGTTAGTACCAGGACATCCCTTACAAACAGCTTCCTCTTGCGTCGACAGTAGGCTACTCCTGTTGGATGTGGTTCATCCTAATTGGTGGTATGCCGACATTACCCTGGATACCGTAGCTCTCGATACACCACAAAGACTTGCTGTTCTGGTCACAGATGAGCCAGCAAGACACAAGCCAACAATTTGTCCTCTTTTGAACTCTGATATGTTTTCCATTATGTTGTGTGGATTGAAATATTTTATGTACAGCTGTGCTGTTGCTCAACTAATTCAACCTTCCCACTCTGCCCTTACTGATTAAATGTAAAATCAGTGAAGACTGGCCACCAGGCTTCGCATATAGGCGTGAAACCTCCTAACACCCAATATTCAGTTTCATTGTCCAACCCCTGATGCAGTGTAGCTTGTTGCCACTGGACTGCGCTAAAGTCACGCGTATGAGACATCCAAAACATTATCTTCACGGACAGCTTCATTTATCCCCTAATACACTGGCCAAATAAACTTGCATTCAAGCACTGTCTATAATGTGTCTGATAACGGTGCAAGTAAAGGCAGTCTTTATTAACAGAATTGGGCTATAGTGTACGTGAATGCAGCATCACAAAGTTACTAAATGTTTTTGTTTTGTTTTATAATTTTTTCCTAAATTAAGTTTCAGTCAAATTATGGCATGGGAATTGCGCTCTGCAGACAGCTTGTGCGGTCCCAGACTGGATAAATCCATTTTGTTCACTTTTATTGGAGTAAAAGCCTGGCATTGATGCTGGAGCGAGCTCACTGGCTCACTACAGTGACAGTATAGTGCGGTGCCCGCGCTCCGCACGTTTGATGACGCTCCGCTGTAAACATCACTGACGTGTTAGTCGCGTGAGGGAATCTATTAAACTTGGAATTTGGCGAGCGACACTGTATTCTTCAAACCAACCTGCGCCTGCAAACCCAGCAACATACTTCCACGCTGAGATGGCAAGAAAATCCCAAGTCCCGTCTGCGTATTATGGTAAGTTGCTGTTAATAGCGTACTTGATGTACTGTACATGTATTCTTCATTGTGTGGTTTCAGTTTTTATCCGCATGGACAACTTGTGACATTAATCTTCAATGGAAGGTGTGCTGCAGGAGTGTTCATTCCCAGCTACCTTACATGGGAATTAAAGTTTGAAAGGCTATTTGCATCCAGACGTGGAAAAAAATATTGCCCTTGGGAATTACTGCATGGTTAATTAATGTTAGCAACAACTGCTCAATATGTGATATGCTTAATTAGTGTGTGTGAATAATCAGAAGTATGATAAAAAATTTTTTAACGTACCTATATGTATTAGAACGGTTTGTTTACCCTGCTGAAATAGAGGGGGCAGCAACTTTGTGTTGCCAAGGGCATCATGTGCTGTGCTGGCTCTCAGCAAATCATTGAAGAACAGTGGAGACCACAGCCTATCACCGGAAACCTCTTGCTCGTGAGATATCTGAATTAAAAGCACAGTTCACAAATTTAACCCCCTGTTTCAAAGACAAGGTTTAAGCCTAGTCCCAGACTAAAATGTATGTTTGAGGGTTGTTTTAACTGAAAACAACTTGCACTGACATATCTGCCATTGTTTTGTCTCAAGATGTACACCAGTAATGTTTTAAGGCATGTTTATAAAAGCTGCTTAAATGTTCTAATTGAAGTGAACTAAGGCCTAATCCTGGCTTAATCTAAGCCCTGTCAGTGAAACCAAGCCTGTGTATCATAAGACTTCTGTTTTTGTAAACAGTTACTGTCTTTTCATCCGTATGAATTTACAAAACAATACAATACGGCTTTGTGCTCTTGTGTTGTTGGTCAGCAGAGGCAAGCATACCGACATTTTAAATGTTCAAGCATCTGATAACTAACATGCTGCTTCAGATTTATGTATTCATGCTTACTGTCATATTTTTCATATTTTTGAAATATGCACAATGGATATTAAATCATTGCTTTGGCTTAAAAGTCCAACAGAATTATATTTTTGATACTATAGTAAAAATGATGAGATGCTGGAGGCATCATTTGTGGTTCCTCAGATTGTGAAATTGGCAGAATCCTCTACAGGGGTTCTCAAAGTTGTTGTTTTTGTTTTGTTTTTTTTGTCAGCCAAACACCTTAAACAAAAAATATTTACTTGAAGTACGCCTTAAGATTATGAAGGTAATATTTCATTAGTTTAATGACACCCTTGCATGTTCACTATTCTCTGATGTAGGTTAAATGTCACATAACATGCAAGTAAATAAATGTAATATTTAATGCTTTTGTTTATTTTTTGCAATCAAATTGAATAATTATTATTATGTTTTAACTGTAATTACAAAAAATGAAAACAGGAATATATTACAATTACAATTGTAATGTAAAATAATATGAATATTTGATAATAATTAGAATACCATTTTTATTTTACACAAGTTACATTACTAATATTTATGGTCAATTCTTAAATTCTTCAAGCTTTAAAAATTGGAATCCTTGAGCTGTAATACATCTGAATTGCTTCAAACGTCTTGAGAAACTTCTTGAGAAGCTCTCAGACGCTGAACACACAAATCACAAAACTGTTCGTTTTGAAACACACAGCACATAGTTATTTATTAAATATCAGCCTTTGATATGATAATCTCACTAAGCTATGTCGCGACTATCGTACAGTCTTATTTATTTTAAGTTTATATTGGGTATAATTATTAGCTTTTCATCAACACGTAAACCCCCTTTTGGGAAACCCTGCTCTAGAGAACCTCTAGGCACCTTTTTTAGAAAGGCCAGTTCTCTGAAGAACTTACAAATTGGCACCCACGCATTCCTAAAAGTGCTCTAAAGATGGTTTATCCAGTAACCCCATTATAAAGAAAATTTTGAAATCACTTGAAATATATATTTAAGCTCTGTCACTGTCAAATAAATACAAAGCCGATTTCAAAAAAGTTGGGACACTGTACAAATTAACTTTCAAATTACAAATAAAAACAGAATGCAATGATATGGAAGTTTCAAATTTCAATATTTTATTCAGAATACAACATAGATGACATATCAAATGTTTAAACTGAGAAAATTTATAATTTTAAGGGAAAAATAAGTTGATTTTAAATTTCATGGCATCAACACATCTCAAAAAAGTTGGGACAAGGCCATGTTTACCACTGTGTGGCATCCCCTCTTCTTTTTATAACGTCTGGGGACTGAGGAGACAAGTTGCTCAAGTTTAGGAATAGGAATGTTGTCCCATTCTTGTCTAATAGAGGCTTCTAGTTGCTCAACTGTCTTAGGTCTTCTTTGTCGCATCTTCCTCTTTATGATGCGCCAAATGTTTTCTATGGGTGAAAGATCTGGACTGCAGGCTGGCCATTTCAGTACCCGGATCCTCCTTCTACGCAGCCATGATGTTGTAATTGATGCAGTATGTGGTCTGGCATTGTCATGTTGGAAAATGCAAGGTCTTCCCTGAAAGAGACGACGTCTGGATGGGAGCATATGTTGTTCTAGAACTTGGATATACCTTTCATGTATAAGCTGCCCATGCCACACGCACTCATGCAACCCCATACCATCAGAGATGCAGGCTTCTGAACTGGGCACTGATAACAACTTGGGTTGTCCTTGTCCTCTTTAGTCCGGATGACATGGAGTTCAAAATTCAAATTTTGATTCGTCTGACCACAGAACAGTTTTCCACTTTGCCACAGTCCATTTTAAATGAGCCTTGGCCCAGAGAAAATGCTTGCGCTTCTGGATCATGTTTAGATATGGCTTCTTTTTTGACCTATAGAGTTTTAGCCGGCAACGGCGAATGGCACGGTGGATTGTGTTCACCGACAATGTTTTCTGGAAGTATTCCTGAGCCCATGTTGTGATTTCCATTACAGTAGCATTCCTGTATGTGATGCAGTGCCGTCTAAGGGCCCGAAGATCACGGACATCCAGTATGGTTTTCCGGCCTTGACCCTTACGCACAGAGATTGTTCCAGATTCTCTGAATCTTTGGATGATATTATGCACTGTAGATGATGATAACTTCAAACTCTTTGCAATTTTTCTCAGAGAAACTCCTTTCTGATATTGCTCCACTATTTTTCGCCGCAGCATTGGGGGAATTGGTGATCCTCTGCCACTCTGAGAGGCTCTTTTTATACCCAATCATGTTGCCAATTGACCTAATAAGTTGCAAATTGGTCCTCCAGCTGTTCCTTATATGTACATTTAACTTTTCCGGCCTCTTATTGCTACCTGTCTCAACTTTTTTGGAATGTGTAGCTCTCACGAAATCCAAAATGAGCCAATATTTGGCATGACATTTCAAAATGTCTCACTTTCAACATTTAATATGTTATCTATATTCTATTGTGAATAAAATATAAGTTTATGAGATTTGTAAATTATTGCATTCCTTTTTTATTCACAATTTGTACAGTGTCCCAACTTTTTTGGAATCGTGTTTGTAAATAAATAAAAGTACCCTTAAAGGGATAGTTCACCAAATAATTTAAATTCTGTCATCATTTACTCACCCTCTAGTTGTTCCAAACCTGTATGAATTTCTTTCTTCTGCTGAACACAAAAGAAGATATTTTAAGATATAAGAATGTCAGTGAACAAACAGTTGATGGGCCTCATTGACTTCCATAGTATTTTTTTCAATGGATCCCATCAACTGTTTGGTTACTCATATTCTTCAAAATATCTTCTTTTGTGTTGTGTGAAGGAAATTCATACAGGTTAGGAACAACTCGAGGGTGAGTAAATGATGAGAGATTTGTAATTTTTGGGTGAACTATCCATATTAAAGATACAATTTTGTATCTTATCTACCCTAAAAGAAGCATATTTGTACCTTAGAGTAGTAATATGTGCCCTTAAGGTACTACTATGAACCTTGTGTTGAGTATGCTATATATTTAACGTACTCTAACAATATGGTATTTCAGAGGGTTCTGCCATCATGCAAGCTGAGAAACCAAAATGGTGCCTTCAGGTCTTTCAGTTTTTACAGTGTAGCAAGTTTGTTTCTAATTTTACACACACATCTAGTACAGTATGAATACAGTGTGAGATGATTATGTTGGAGAAAAGATGCCAGAATTTGAATCCAGAGACATTGCAACCTCTTCAAAACTGTTGATTTATTTTTGCATATTGATTTAATTCAGATTCTACTTTGCCAATGAATAATTATTTTATTGTAAGCACGTCCTGATTTTGAAGTTGGATGTGTTCCTGGGTCTACATATGTTGTTGATCCTGGAACAACAATCCTGTTTAATGCTAACCATATCCCTACCTCTAAACCTAACCCCACCGATAAGTTATCCCTAAAATCAGAGGAAAATGATAGGTGAATAACACAGATGTAGAAGAACCCTGGTTGTAAGCCTAAACTTGACATAAACTTTAAACTTTTCTCTCAAATCTGATTGGTTGATTGGAATGTTGTTCCAGGATCAACAAAGATGTTGATCCAGGGACATGTTACTTTTGGTGAAAACTCTGCAGATACCTTTAAGATATGTAGCTTAACTGCTTGATGTTTAGGCAGTAACACATAGCTCCAAAATGTGTGCATAATTTTGGTAGACAAGCTAAATACACTCCTCAAATACACATCTTACAGCATCATGAGAATTCAAAGATTCAGGGCCTGTTTTTGTTTGGTTTAATCGTGTTTTATGTGGCTGCACATCTGTGACCGTGGTTATTTTGCTCAGTGAAATCATTTGTAATGCTGTACTGATTGTCCATTCAGTGCTGGGAATATAACCTACACATTCTCATTCATATTTCTATTAAGCATGGTAATGCTCTCTATACTTATTGTTGTTTAGCCTCGCTTGCTATAAATCACTTCAGTTTGACGCCATTACTCATGTGTCACAGGGAGGTGTAATTAAATTGGTGCTTGATCCAGAAACCAGACAGATTAGACATCTAATCTACGCACGCTTGCGTACATGGCTTTGATAGGTCCATGTTAATGTTTTTTGAAAGCACAAAACTGATATTTTTCAGGATATTTTGTAATATATTTTTCATAGCTGTTTTGAATTCTTAAATGGCATAAGGAACTAGCTGACCCTTATATAATATTTATGAGGAATAAATATGCAGGTTGGGAGAAAAACCCTTAGAAAAGGTTCCAAACCTGCTGCATTTGCATGCTCAATTTTTTGTTTTATTTATTTATTTATTTATTGCAGGCTAACCACAGAAAAGCTTTCAGTTTCTCATTAAAAAAAAAGAGTATTCAAATGAAAGTTACAACAAAGCACACTCTTAGAAAAAAAAGGTTCAATGTGGTTCCCTAGGGTTCTTGACTCAATTGTAAAGAATCCTTTATGCCAAGAAAGTTCTATATAGGAGATATGTCTTAAATGATTGTATAACACTTTTATGTTTAATGGGCTATTTCAATGTTGTCTAGTGATTTAAGTATGTTTACAAGTTGTTTAATTCATGAATTTAATTGAAATTCAAAATGAATTAAATTCATTAATTCAAACTAAATCAATAAAATGATCCCATGATGGGAACCCCTAAAAAGTTCTATGAAGCTCTGGACAGAACCCTTTAAGGTTCTATAAAGGACCTTTTCTTCTAAGGGTACGTTTACACGACATTGATGTACTAAAAACAGAAAAAAAAAATTCTTTGTGTTTTTTTTTTTCGCGTTCAGACGACAACCTTGTCAAAACTATCCCTGTTCACATGGATCCATGGAAACAACTAAAACCACTGTATTATGCACGGCAGGCCAGTAGTTGGCGATGTCACCTTGTAAAGAAACACTTCGTGCCTATATACTGAACATGTAATATGCATGGACATGACATCACCATTTTTAGAAATTCGCGTTTTTGTAGTTTACATGGAGACGATAACGGTATTGTGCACTCTGAAACCCGTTTTCAAAAGTATGCATTTTCAGGCCCCCACAATGCCGTTGTCATGTAAATGAACGGCCAAAAAGCATAAGAAGTTTTCTGTTTTAGTTAAAGGGTTAGTTCACCCAAAAATGAAAATAATGTCATTAATTACTCACCCTCATGCCGTTCAACACCCGTAAGACCTTCGTTCATCTTCAGAACACAAATTAAGATATTTTTGTTGAAATCCGATGGCTCAGTGAGGCCTGCATAGCCAGCAATGACATTTCCTCTCTCAAGATCCATTAATGTACTAAAAACATATTTAAATCAGATCATGTGAGTACAGTGGATTAATATTATAAAGCGAGGAGAATATTTTTGGTGCACCAAAAAAACACAATAACGATTTATATTGTGATGGCTGATTTCAAAACACTGCTTCCTGAAGCTTTGGAGCGTTATGAATCTTTTGTGCCGAATCATGATTCGGATCGCGTGTCAAACCCCCAAACTGCCGATGATTTGACACAAAAGATTCATAACGCTCCGAAGCTTAATGAAGCAGTGTTTTGAAATCTTTGCTGGCTATGCAGGCCTCACTGAGCCATCGGATTTCAACAAAAATATCTTAATTTGCGTTCTGAAGATTAACGAAGGTCTTACGGGTGTGGAACGACATGAGGGTGAGTAATAAATGACATTATTTTAATATTTTGGTGAACTAACCCTTTAAGAGTGTCACATATTCACTGAAAACCACTCAAAATACTTAATCGGTTTGAGTTGGACAAACTTAAATTAAACAAATTAGTTCAGTTAAATTAACTGTTATGAGTATTTAGAACTTTCTTTTTCTTTTGAGTTCACAGCACTGACATATTTCAAGTAAACTGAACTGTTTCATTGTTTTGAGTTGTATGAACTCATTTCTTTTAATTTAGACTAACTTAAGTTTAAGTGAAACTGGGCTGGGATTTCTATTTCCCAGCATGCTTTGCCCATGGCACTCGAAAGGGTGAGTAAATGCTAAAAGTAAGTTGTGACGACCAGGGCGGGCGAGAGCCGTGAGGGAACGGCGCGAGGCCGGTGACGCGAGTGATAATGAGCATCAGCTGCGAGGCGCGCCGGCCTCGAGTCTCTCACGGAGGAGCTCCGGAGGCATAAAAGGAGGAGCGACGACAGTGAAGGACGAGAGAGGACCAGGCCTGGATATTATTTTATGTTTTATTATGTTTGTGTGGCCGGCAGACGTCCGCGAGGGTCTGCCGGCATTACTTTCGTTTTGTTTTTTGGTTTATTTATATATTATATGTTTTGTTGAATGTTCGCCGGTTCCCGCCTCCTTCTTCCCGTACTTACGAACTGCGTTACATTGGTGCCGAAACCCGGGAGGAAGGAGGGACATGCTGTCGGAGAGCCCTCGCGGCTGATGCTCATTATCACTTGCGTCAGCGGCCTCGCGCCGTTCCCTCACGGCTCTCGCCCGCCCCGGTCGTCACATAAGTGTTAATGTTATTGTGCAAGATAATGGTGAGGGAGATTTAGTAGTGATTGTTTTGTTATGCTAATTTAGAAGAGTTTCTGTTAATGTTGACTTTTGGAGAGTTACCTTCATGGTGACAAGTAACACATGTTACTTGGTTTGAGAGCAGGTAAGTTACATGTTTTAAGTTGCTGTACTCATTCAAAAAGTGCTATACCATGCTATTGTTAACATGTTAGCAAATTGGCATTTTCTGAATTAGTTTGATATAGCCAGCAAAATATTTACATTGAAATAACCTGATAATTTTAAGTTAAATGTATAAATTAGTGTACTCAAATATTTAAAGTTAAGAACAATAAAAATGTATGAGTTTGCTAAGTAAGTTAGGAGCAATTAACATGCATGAATACTACAAACTGATTACCTCAAATTTTTTGAGTTTGTCCAACTCATTCAGGTTTACAGTGTTGGATTGAATGAATAAACTATTGAAAGGCTGCATATTCAGAGTTAAATAGGTGAGCAGGTATGACACAAACTAATAGTGAGTAACTAAACCTCATAGTTAAAGCTGTCTGAGCAGATCATGAAATGTTCTTGTAACTTTTCTGCAGGATTAGATTTATTTGATCACAAACACCAGCATTGCAGAGGGGAGCTTGAAAATTAAACCTATCCATTAACGCTATTAAATTAACAGATGTGATGCGACTCTGAGGGCCTCGAATTCTGTTCATTTTGTTTGCTGGGAATTGTGACAGGTGCGCTGATAATTGGAGTGTAACCCATCCACAGAAAGATCACTGTCAAAGAGACTGCCGGGAATCTCAGGAAATACTCTCATCATTATCTTTACTACAGTATGTAGTGTTAAAGCCTTTACGCTAAGGTAAAACAAGAAGTGTCTATTTTTAGTTGGACCGCAGTAAAGACCATGAATAATTCAGCGCGGCAAATTTGGGACCAGAGTATAAAAATTTTATGATGTGGCATCGCTAAGTGATGTGATGTCCACACCTCTGTGAAAAGCCATAGCCAAGGCTGAGAAATCTTAAATGGGAGTCAATTACTTCTTCATGGTCAGGAGTTAGAGAAACCGATGTTTGAAATGTAAACCTCTAAGGTTATTATTATTTTTTTCTCTGAGGATTGATTCTGTTCATGAAATGAAATAGAGTTAATTGAATGTCTGTTCCCATTAGCCATGTTTGGTCTCTTTTGTAACTGTAGTCTTTTAAAAGAGCTTATGAATAAGAGTAGTGTTCACTGCATTAGGATGATATAGAAGAATATAACTTTAAAGAGAAATATACTAGCGTTCAAAAGTTTGGGGTTGCAAATGAGTTTAATATTTTTGAAAGACAGTCTCTTATTCTCACCAAGGCTGCATTTATTTGATCAAAATACAGTAATATTGTGAAATATCATTAAAATGTAAAATAACTGTTTTCTATTTGAATATATTTTAAAATGTAATTTATTCCTGTGATGGTGATCATTACTCCAGTCTTCAGTGTCACATGATTCTTCAGAAATCATGTTAATATGATGATTTGCTGCTCAAGAAACATTTCTTATTATTATCAATGTTGAAAACTGAAAGTTGTTCTGCTTAATATTTTTTGGAATTTGTGATATTTTCAGGATTATTCAAAAGAACAGCAGTTATTTAAAATAGAAATCTTTATTGTAACATTAAAAATGTCTTTACTGTAACATTAAAAATGTCTTTACTGTGACTTTTGATCCATTTAATGCATCCTTGCTGAATAAAAGTATTATTTTTTTAAACTTTTGAACATTAGTGCACTTAATAGTTAGGCAGGTATAATATGGTCTTAATAATGGTCTTCTCATCGTCACAAAATAAAATGGGACCAAATATGTCACTGTTACTGATCTGATCTACAGATGCCATTTTGATTTATTACCTTTTTTTATTGTCAGCTGAGGAAGATTCAAACTCTCAATCTCTTGTGAGCCACATATGTGTGAAATCCTAGAATTGCCCCGGATGAGTAACAAGGGTTGGAAATATCTTTGGTAGTGTTGTGGTGTTTAGTAGCACATTTTTTTGTTTGTTTGTTTGTTTGTTTTTGATATGCCATTGCTGAGGTCATCCTGTTGTATATTTTGATTGTTTTAAAATCAAAACATCACCTTAACACTGTCCTCTTGAAGCAAGAATGAAATCATAATCGTTCTTTGGCTGATACAATCACTAACCAACGCTGGGCTTCTGTTACTGAAGATAAAAGAAAGGAAAGCAAACAAATGTTTCTTCTTTTTTGTCAGCCAGGTCTTATCTTGCAGTAGCCATAGTCAGACAGTTGCATTCCTGGCCTGTCAGAAGGAGATAATCCAACCTGTCAGCTTCCTCGCCACTGTGGTACAGTGCTTTTCTAAACTGGGCCATTCTTCCCAGCTGCTAGAAATCAGTCCAGGGATTTACACGTGTGACGATGCATAGAGCACATCCCCTAAACAAAGTCAACAAACTACTGTAGCCTCTATATAGAGAGATTCCTTGGGTTGTCATGGCAACAAATGCTAAAGGTTTAATATATGATTCCATCCAGTCCTTTGAGAATTCCTTTTTTTGCGCTATCCCATGTTGTCAAAGTCATCGTTAAAGGCACACTATGTAGATTTTTTCCGCTTATTCAAAACAAAGGCGTAGCTTGATGACGCTGAGATTGAGCACAAATTCTTGGGAGATGTTGTTTTCACCTCACAGCCAGTGGAAAAGAATCGGGATGGGAATCATGTTAATGGATGAGATTATTAACATTACTGTAGTATGAAGCAGAGCAGGGCTGTGCGAGCAGAAACAAGGCTGCTGGAGTGATTGCTAATGAGAGACGAGCGCGACACACGCCTCGAGAGCAGCGGAACTTTTATTATGCCGCAGACTAGCGCTTCCACCTATGTGGGGTAAAGCAGCGCGTATTACATACATTTGTGTGTTAAAAGTTGTTAGAATGCTACTCTGTGTGTTTGCTCAGTGGCTACTATGAGACTTTTGTTGCACACTGCAGTAAGCTACATCGATATTAGGCAGGGTAAAACATGGTACTCGCGGTAAATCAATAAAACGAGATTTAAACAGTAAGACTTACTGTGATGAGCTATGTAACAATGATTAGATTTCTGTTGATGAATGTATCCATTCAAACAGTAGCTCACCTGTCTAATAAAACACCTAATATATTAAAGCGACTTTGGTGTTTCCATGGTTTCTACAAAATAAAACCGGAAACCGAGGGTATGATGTCATTGATAGGCGACGCATGGACACGCTCCGTGTCCTGGTTAAAATTGCTTATTTCTTTGGATTTAAACGTTTTGGAAACATTTGGGATAATGTAAACACACAAATCTAGTGATTTTTGGATATTTTAATTACATTTTTTAAATATTGTGCCTTTAAGGTGCTTTCACATTTCTATTGCTCTGCAAAATTTACATTCGAAATCCAGTTATTTCAATAAGAATTCTTATGATCTGGAGTTTCCAGTGAGGGCGAAACATTCCCCCACATGCATTTCGCATTGTTGGTCACACAAATTTGTCCCATTGACCAACATAAATCTGCTTGGTTTGAAAGTGACTTTTGCGTGACTTTGCTTCATGCATCACTACACTATTGAGGGTAGTAATGTGTATTTAATGGACAGTGGACATATTTCGCCCACAAAATTTCACCGAAATTTCGGCAATGTGACCGCACCTTCAGGAATTTTGATGCAAAAGGAACATTTCATCAAAATATATAGGGATTCAGATGCAGTGCGAGGTGGTTCATCAGTTTCTTTGAAAGATACTCATGAAACAGTGTCCTGAAATAAAGCCTTTATAGGTGTTGATGATATATCAGTACCATATCAGTATTTGACAGATATTAAAGATTTAATATTAAAGATATTGAAGATTGCCCCTGTTATACTTTTTCGAATATTATCTTTCATGCAGTGTGTAATTTAGCTGTTTGTGAAATATAAAAGGTCTGCAAAGATCAAAGTGCACAACAAATAAAGTTAATATCTCCTAAAAGCCTGCACTACGAATACACTTTGCATGCACTTCAAAAGGATGAAGACTTGCACTTGAATTGATACGCTGACAAAGCCTCTGGGGAGCTGAAATACATATATGGTAATACCTGTTTCGTTTCCAACCCGTGCATTAAACGGTAGACCAATCACAACAGACTGGGCCATCTGACCATTCAGAACAGAGTAGGTAGATGATGAGCCGATAACGATAATTTAATGTTGGATATTAACTTGTGCAGCTAATTTCTCCTATTTTTACATTTAGATTATCTTTGTTGTCATCTAACATTCAAAGTTCATATTTAAATAAACAATTTAATAAGACTTTTAAATATAATCTTTAGCATAAATGAATGTCCATGTTCATACTGTACATTATAATTTTGTGATGCCTTAATTCAATTGCAGCATTTTTAGTTTTTTGCTTTAATTTTCAATTATTTAGGCAAAATATCTGTGAGTTATTGATTATCGACCATAACATGAAAATAATTATTAGTTTATTGGTAACAGCTAGAATTGGTATCGGTGCATCCCTACTTTTTTTTCTCTTTGTAAAGCATGTTGTGCTGAACTTGTTGTATGAAACTGAAATCCAAACATTGCGTTCCTTTATATATTTTGCAAGAGTTTCTGTATGTGTTCTAAAATAGTTACTCTAAAAACTGTTCAAATAAATGTATAATATAAGGCAGAAACAAGAGAAATAAAAAGCCCATATGAGCCAATGTGCAATGATTTTTTCATGTTCACACAGCAGGTAGAAACATTCGCTCCAGGTTCATAGGGTGCATGTACTGTGCGTTTACCATCCCTACAGTCCTTGACTTGACAATGAACCATGTCATCTGAGCATAAAGCCTCTGTATTTGCATCTTCTGCAGGATGAATATTTCAGACGTCTTTCATTGTTAATACATATCATTCCTCTTTTAGAGAGGGCAGGCAAGAGCTTTGTTTCGAGAGTGGGTGAGTGAATAAGCTTCTGCCCTTGAACTGCTACCATATTATCAGGCCCTAGAGGGTGGCCTTCAGTGTTTGCTATCACTTCATTGATTTAGCAAGAGTGGTCCCACATATCATACCCTCATCTCAAAGGGGGGAGGGGGTATCAAGGTTAAAAAAAGTACTTTGATTAAAATAGAACCCATCCATTGGTGTAGTGTATGTAGCTTCTGCATGCAAAATGTAGCCTGTAACTTTAAATGTGTAGGCAAAACATTCAAAAACTCATTTTACTCACATAATATGACATATTTCTGAGTGAAAAGCAATATTCAGTGAGGAGAAATACAGTCATTGCAGTAGCTGTGTCATAAAGTAATGGTAAGTTTGATTCAACTCAGTGATTTGAATCTTTTATGTCACCAAAAAGATTGGTTCAGATTTGTTCACTGATTCGCTCAGTGTCTCTTTCTGCATGTTACATCATTCCGTTCATTCAGTTTGTTTACGAACTAGAAGTCTCATTCAGATGCAGATACAGTGAAAAGAGGGTATTCAGTAAATCCAACAGCCAGTGAAATGCTGATCAGTCCTGCACTCGAAATTCTATTTAGTCATGCTGTTGTCAAACTTGACAGCAGAAGCCAAGCAATGAGTCAAGTGATTGAGAATGATTTATTCGCAAACAAATTACTATTTATTCACAAACAAATTACCGTTTGTACACTGATGAATCATGTGCAAGAGGACAAGCAAGTGTTACACTGTAAAAAAAATACAGAAAAAATACTACAGTAAAAATTATATTTGACCATATATGTTTTTTTTTTAAAAGTCATGTCTCCTGAATGTGTCTGTGAAGTTTCAGCTCAAAATACCCCATAGATTTTTTTAACTGCCTATTTTGGGGCATCATTAACAATGCACTGATTTACACTCGGCGCCGCCCCTTTAAATCGCGTGCTCCCTGCCACACGAGCTCTCGACTATAATACAGCGCATTTACAAAGTTCACACAGCTAATATAACCCTCAAATGGATCTTTACAAGATGTTCGTCATGCATGCTGTATGCATGCTTCGAATTATGTGAGTAAAGTATTTATTTGGATGTTAACGTTTTATTCTGAGTGAATTTGAGGCTGTGCTCCGTGGCTAACGGCTAATGCTACACTGTTGGAGAGATTTATAAAGAATGAAGTTGTGTTTATGAATTATACAGACTGCAAGTGTTTAAAAATGAAAATAGCGACGGCTCTTGTCTCCGTGAATACAGTAAGAAACGATGGTAACTTTAACCACATTTAACAGTACATTAGCAACATGCTAACGAAACATTTAGAAAGACAATTACAAATATCAGTAAAAATATCATGATATCATGGATCATGTCAGTTATTATTGCTCCATCTGCCATTTTTCGCTGTTGTTCTTGCTTGCTTACCTAGTCTGATGCTTCATCTGTGCAGATCCAAACGTCCTGCCCTTGTCTAATGCCTTTCATAATGTTGGGAACATGGGCTGGCGTATGCAAATATTGGGGGCGTACACCCCGACTGTTACGTAACAGTCGGTGTTAGGTTGAGATCCGCCTGTTCTTCGGAGGTCTTTTAAACAAATGAGATTTATATAAGAAGGAGGAAACAATGGAGTTTGAGACTCACTGTATGTCTTTTCCATGTACTGAACTCTTGTTATTTAACTATGCCAAGGTAAATTAAATTTTTGAATCAAGGGCACCTTTAAACATTATGTGCAATTTTACTGTAAAATACTGTCAAATTGATGTTTTTTACAAGTAAAAACTAGGAATTACTGTATAATTTACAGTGAAAAACAGTAAAAGGACGTTTGAAGCATTCCTTTGCGTGACACAACACATATGCTTATATTTTATGTACATGTAATGTACTTTATGGTGTTTTTCTTTTCTGTGAAGTAACAAGATATTTTTACATTATAGTTTTAAAGTCACCATGAAAACAAAAAAACATCACAGCAATAGCAAACCATCCAATAAATTCAATCAATTCCCGATGGACAAAATTCAATCAACTCCTGATGGAAGAAGTCCCACCGTACATTTTTTCTTGTTGGAGAAGCTGTTTAACTTGGATATACATCACAGTAGAGAAGAAAAACTATCACAGATTCAGTTTCATGCCAACTTTAAGTAAAAGTTTGATTTCATGTTGACTTTAAAGGTGCCCAAGAATGCTTTTTCACAAGATGTAATATAAGTCTAAGGTGTCTCCTGAATGTGTCTGTGAAGTTTCAGCTCAAAATACCACATAGATTTTTTTAAATAATTTTTTTTAACTGCCTATTTTGGGGCATCATTAACAATGCACTGATCTACGCTGGGCGCCGCCCCTTTAAATCGCGTGCTCCCTGCCAAACGAGCTCTCGACTATATTACAGCGCATTTACAAAGTTCACACAGCTAATATAACCCTCAAATGGATCTTTACAAGATGTTCGTCATGCATGCTGTATGCATGCTTCGAATTATGTGAGTAAAGTATTTATTTGGATGTTAACGTTTGATTCTGAATGAGTTTGTGGCTATGCTCTGTGGCTAACGGCTAATGCTACACTGTTGGAGAGATTTATAAAGAATGAAGTTGTGTTTATGCATTATACAGACTGCAAGTGTTTAAAAATTTAAATAGCGACGGCTCTCTTGTCTCCGTGATTACAGTAATAAACGATGGTAACTTTAACCACATTTAACAGTACATTAGCAACATGCTAACGAAACATTTAGAAAGACAATTTACAAATATCACTAAAAATATAATGTTATCATGAATCATGTCAGTTATTATTGCTCCATCTGCCATTTTTTGCTATTGTCCTTGCTTGCTTACCAAGTCTGTTGATTCAGCTGTGCAGATCCAGATATTCTGCCCTTGTCTAATGCCTTTCATAACGTTGAGAACATGGGCTGGCATATGCAAATATTGGGGGTGTACACCCCGACTGTTACGTAACAGTCGGTGTTATGTTGAGATTCGCCTGTTCTTCCGAGGTCTTTTAAACAAATGAGATTTATATAAGAAGGAGGAAACAATGGAGTTTGAGACTCACTGTATGTCTTTTCCATGCACTGAACTCTTGTTATTTAACTATGCCGAGGTAAATTCAATTTTTGAATCTAGGGCACCTTTAACAAGCACTAAAACAGTCTGGTTTGACTTCAAAGCTGGAAAGTCACATAGATATAATGTGACGATAAAGTAAGAACAGTACTGTTTACACTGTCATTGCATAAAATCAGGTGCTAGTTGTGATTTGAGAAGTCCTGCTCAGTACTCCCATAAGATATATTAGCTCTCAAAGTTGACCTAAAGTAAAGGTTACATTATCATTGTGGCAAGAAAACAGCATGGCTTGCTGTATAATTAAGTATCATTATAAATGTTTGCTACCATCCTCCTCCTCTCTTCATGTTCATAGCTCTTCTGGAGCAGCAGCTGGTTTAGCGTAAACTGCACACATAATTCAGTAGGAGTCTTTGCAGTGCTGTTAACCAGGGCGATAGCGCAGTGGCTGTAGTTAAATTTGAAGGCGTCAGCACCTGACTCAGTTATGGGGCCTGGCATGGGAGATAAACTCCAGAGATCATGAATATGTAAGGTCTCCTCTTTTAGAGTCACTCACACAAGGAAACTGCTTATAAAAAAACCAATGGGGTGTGTGTGAGGCAGAGTCTGTGCTAGAGTGTGATGCTGTGTGTGTTTGGGCAGCATTTTGCTTTTCAGTGTCAGTCAGTGTGATGCCGTTGAGTGTAAGTGAATTCATTTTTGATGAGCAGTATCTTGATTTCACTCAGTACACATTAATCTGATTTAAAAAATTTAAAGGACTTGTTACACAGAATTTGAATAAGGTGTTAATAATCCATTGCTTCACTGGGATTGTACATGCTGACAGTTTATAGGTCAGTTTGGCTGCTAAAAATGTACTACTAAATGTGTTTGTCAAATGTGACAACTACTATTTGCTGTTATTTTATTATGTATAAATTTGTTTAAATAATTTAATTGTTATATAATTTGTCTGTAATTATATTTTATTTACAAATAAAATTCTTCAAAGGTTTGCCAGGTTGTTTTAAGAATCTAATGTTTTATAATATGATTTATTTGTAATCTTATATTTAATGCAATACTTTTTATTTACTTATTTTCTTATTAGCACTTTTAAATGTGTTTATATGTACATTTTATCCTGACAAATATGGCTAATATCTATAATATCTATAGGCTGATACTTTAATGGCCGATGACAGATAAATAATACATAAAATGGTTATTTATATTGATTTGCTAAATATTTAAACTGTGTTATTAAAATATCAGTGTTAACTTTAAATGGTAGCATGCACAGTTAATTCCAGTATCGACTAACAATACACTATATGGACAAAGTATTGGGACACCTGACCATTACACCAACAGGGACTGTAATGACATTGCATTCTAAATACATATACATTAGTATGGAGTTGGTCCCGCTTTGCAGCTATAACAGTTTCCACTCTTCTGGGAAGGATTTCCACATAATTTTAGAAGGTTTCTGTGGGAATTTTTGCCGTTTCATCCAGTAGAGCAGGGATGGGCAATGTCAGTCCTGGAGTGCCGCTGTCCTGTAGAGTTTAGTTTCAACTCACCTGCCTGTAGCCTTAGTAATCCTGAAGACATTGATTAGCTTGTACAGGTGTGTTTGATTAGGGTTGGAGCTAAACTCTGCAGAACAGCAGCACTCTAGGACCGACATTGCCCATCCCCGCAGGAGGTCAGGCACTGATGTTGGACGAGAAGGCCTGGCTCGCAATCTTCGTTCCAGTTCATCCCAAAACTATTAGATGGGGTTGAGGTCAGTGCTCTGTGCGGCCCAGTCAAGTTCTTCCACATCAAACTCATCCAACCATGTCTTTATGGACCTTGCTTTGTGCACTGAGGCACAGTCATGCTGTAATAGAAAAGGGCCTTCCACAAACTGTTCCCACAAAGTTGGAAGCATAGCATTGTCCAAAATGTCTTGGTATGCTGAAGCATTAGGATTTCCCTAAACTGGAAGTTAGGGGTCTAGCCCAACCCCTGAAAAACAACCCCATACCATTATCTCTCCTCCACCAAACTTTACAGAGTTAGCACAATGGAGTCAGGCAGGTAACATTTTTCTGGCGTCCTACTCAGACTTGCCAAACAGAGAAGCGTGATTCTTAACTCCACAGAACACATTTACATTGCTCCAGAGGCCAGTAGCGGTGTGCTTTACACCACTTCATTCGACACTTGGTATTGTGCTTGGTGATGTGAGAATTGAAGCTCCCACTGCACAGTTTATGTGCTGATATTGATGTCAACTCTTCAGCTGTGGAATCAGCAGAGCACTGGTGAATTTTACGCACCATGTATGCACTTGATGACTCAGCTCTGTGACTTTACATGGTCTTCCTCTCCATAGCTGACTTGTTGTTGTTGTTCCTAAATTCTCCTACTTTCCAATAACACCTATTACAGTTGACTTGTGGAATATCTAGCAGGGATGAAATTTTTACAAACTGGCTTATTGCAAAGGTGGCAAAGTATCACAATACCACACTTGAATTCACTGAGCTCTTCATAACAACCCATTTTTTGCAATTGTTTGTGTAAATGCAGACTGCATGGCTAGGTGTCACAGTTGGTTGCAGTATATAAATCGCTCAAATTAATCTTTAATAGCATACACTAAGGAGAACAGAGAAGTACAATCAAACTCAAATGAGAACAGACAAAGAATAGAGAAGAACTCAGCTTAAATAAAAAGGAGAACTAACAAGACAATTAACAGAACAGGTAAACGTAATGGGGGGGATGAAGCCACATGGTGGAGTCGAGGGAGGGAGGAGCCATGGTGGAGATCTCCTCGATGAAGCCATGGGGACGACGGATGGAGATGGAGCCGGTGAAGAGGAAGCCCAGAGTCGTGGCGATGACCCCCTGAGGTTGAACCAGGGTACCAGAGGGCTGAGGTGGAGCCGGAGCGACTGAGAGCCGAGGTGGAGCCAAAGGGAGGGCGGAGCCAAACGGAGCCGTAGGGGTGGAGAGACGGAGTATAGCAGACAGCTCACAAGGTGGAGGGTCGAGGGAACCCGGTGAAGCCATTAGGCCAATGGTCTCAGTTGGAGCCGAGGGAGGGGGGAGCTATGGCGGAGGAGTTTTGACAATGGGCCGAGGTGGAGTGACGGGATCAGCGGCTGGAGGCAGAGCCAGGGGATGCCTTCGTCCAGGAGGATCTGGATGCTGGACGGCCCAAGGTGGATGCACGCCACGAGGGGGGCGGTAGAGGAGGAACTGAGGGGCTGACGGCAGACAGCAGCGACTGGGCAAAGGAACTGGCTGGAATTTGAAGAGGAGGTGAGAGAGGGAAGCTGGGATCCTTTAAGATCCTAGGAGATGCTGGAGGCTTGAAGCTGGGTGGGACCAGTGCATAAGGGAGAGAGAGGGGAACATCCTCTTCAAAAACATCCTCATCAAAACAACAAAACATGGAGTCCAGTGGCAGGTCAACCTCTGTGGTGGCGCTCCACTCCATTTCCTCAAACACCATGAGAACTCCCTCAGAGACACATCGGGCCGGTTGCACCAGCTGGACGTACACCTGGTCGTAAGACTAAGCTTAACGTAAAATGCTTTTTAAGTCCTGCGTAGAATTAATACCTGTTGCACCATCTGGGCGTAGCGCACGTCTGAGACTAAATCCTACCCCTAGCCAAAGGTAGGTGTAAAGTGAGAAGTCTTGACTTGTTTCCATGGTGAAAATAAAGATAAATAAAAACATTGAGACGATGGCCGTCTGGTATGTAGGCTACATGATCAGCGGGCTTTCCGGGGGGAAAGAGTAATGAGAGACCAGACCAATCTTCTAGATGCTAGATATATATGGAGACAGAGAATTTATTGAAAGGTTTCGTTTCAGCAGGTTGCATATACTTACTGAGTAGCTCAAAAACTTTTCTTGTTTCACAATCTAAGTAATTTATTTTTCTTTTTTCGGCTCAGCAGTCATTTTTCATCTATTCGTTGGAGCCAATTAATTCAAATTGATAACCATCGTAACGCGAACGGCGTCTCAACAGTGCTGTAGGACATGCCAGCGTGTACGCACATTGTGTATGCTAAGCGTACCTGCGCCTAGTCGTAGTTTTAGATGGTGCAACAGGTGTAAATATTCATCGGAAAGCTGGACGTAACTAAGTCCAGCGTAGAGCTTAAACACAACTTTTTTACATCCAGCTGGTGCAACCGGCCCAAGGTGTTGCCGGCTCACATACCTGGTCAGACGTTCGTCGGGATGTTCACTGAGGCAAATGGTCAGTGCAGCTGGGGGATGGCAGGCTGGGGTCTGGATTTGGAACGGGGCTGGTGACTTCCTCCTCAGCGAGGTCGATGGTTAGTGGCAAAAAACAGTTCACCAGTACCCACTCCACGTACTTGGCAAAAGATCCACTGAAATTCCCAGACGCACTAGGAAACTGGGTCAGATGACAGGCACAGGGAAAACAGAACCTAAACACAATGAAAAATAAATCAAAACAGGGCATACACGTTACACTAAGTGCTTGCTTTTATACACCTGTGGCAATGGGTCTAATTGAAACCTCAATCAGAAATTAATAGGTGTGCTTGAGTTGTTAAATATCAAAGTGTAGTTATGTTGCAAGCGGAAATGCATATGAGGAAATGCGACGCTGTCGCATGTTTTTTTTTTTACCTGGGGGGGTGTGTGTCACAGTTCCCTCCTTTCCCGGACACCATTTCCCATGATCCTCCTGTTCTCCACACCTGCACTCACTTCCCTCGTCATCTCCCCATCAGCACTCATAACCTGCACCTGGACTTGATCATCTTCACTCCCTATATAATGGACTCACTCCCTTTACTCCTTGTCTGTTCTTAAAGTTGTTTAATACGTGTATGTGGTTTATCTCCATCGTTGTCATAAAATACCCATTATTGTGGATCTCCGTGTACGCTTCATCTCTTCACACCGCTACACCGTAACAGAAGAACAGACCAAACCTTTGGACATCCACAAGTGTTAATATGGGTATCTTCCTCGTCCCTGTGCCCACAAAAGGAAGACACCAACGCAGGCTATCAGCGGAGGACCGCCTCTGGGCTTCCAGGCAGGACGGCCGCCCGCTGGAGAAGTATGTGGAGAAATTCGCTGAGCTTTCTTGTAAGGTGAGCTGGCCAGATGCGATTCTTAACACCTGCTTTCTGAGGGGTCTGGACGAGGATACGATTCGCTATTGTGAACCTGAATGCCTCTATTCCTTAGTCGAATCTATTAATCTGGTTCTATTCCTCAATGGTTCTGGGTTTGAAATTGAAGAGGTTCATAGGCGATCGTATTCACCTCGTCCAGCTCCCTCAGAAACAACGGTGGCCTGGCCAGCTCACCAGCCACAAATTTCCTCCACCTACCGCTCCGGTGGGCATCCCCCTATGTCCATGCCTAACCTTCAACCCAAGCCACCCAAAAGGAGGAGGTCCAGATGGCCCAAGAAGCCTGCCTTCGCCGAGCCCGCTCCTGTCTTTGCCGAGCCCGCTCCTGTCTTCGCAGAGCTCGCTCCAGCCGTCCAAGAACCGCCTTCAGAGGCGGGATGACTAATAGACTTTTGGGCTGAACGAGCAGCCCCAACCCACGGCCTCTGACCCGCCATGGCCGCCCATGGCCTCTGACCAGCCATGGCTGCCTGGACCCATGGACCCGTCCTGGAGACCTCCACTCCTGTCCACTCCTCTCCCTGCTGCGGCGTGAGGTCTCCAGGGCGCCCACCCCCCTCCCCAGTTGTTCCATCTACGGCGCGAGGCCGCGCCTACCGGTAGGGGGAGGTAATGTCACAGTTCCCTCGTTTCCCGGACTCCATTTCCCATGATCCTCCTGTTTTCCACACCTGCACTCACTTCCCTCGTCATCTCCCCATCAGCACTCATCACCTGCACCTGGGCTTGATCATCTTCACTCCCTATATAATGGACTCACTCCCTTCACTCCTTGTCTGTTCTTAATGTTGTTTAATTCGTGTATGTGGTTTATCTCCTTCGTTGTCATTAAATACCCATCATTGTGGATCTCCGTGTACGCTTCATCTCTTCACACCGCTACACCGTAACAGGGGGGGTCCAGCAAACCAAACACAGTGCTTGTGGTCTGCGTAGAATTGACGTGTTACGTGTCCTACACACAGCCTATGACGTAGCTACAGCGTAGGTTTGACGCAGAAGTATAAATCAGCCTTAAGACTAGTCTTGGTGCAATCGGCCCTAACTTTGAATGAACATTTTATTAAAGTTACTAGAATAATGGGTAACACTTTATTTTAAGGTGATGTAGTTACATGTTTAATGCACTTACTCTAGTAATAACAGTAAATTATGCATAATTAATTAATTAAGCTTTCTCCATTGACACATTTATTTACATGTAGTGTATTTTTCATGCACATGCTGATAAGCTACATCAGGTAAACCCTAACACCCTAAACATTACCAAAACTTTATTTTTGTTTTCAGGCTAAATGAAAATTTTAATTTAGGTTTCAGTAAAAAAAATAATTTCAGTGCATCTGATACATCAGTGTCCCATGCTGCTGCTACAGTGCATTTTTATAAGGGTTGTGCCTCATGTGAAGTGTGCAGTCGGGGTGAGTGTGCGTTTGAGTTAGTGTAGCGTGGGGCACAGCGGTGCTGACTCACAGCGTTCCGGTTAGCTCCTCCATCCTGAAGAAGCAATCTTGTCCCTACTCTGCTGCGTGCTGTCAGTGGTGCACTACACTAAAGCACTACCTTTCTGGGCATCCCGCTTTGAGGCCGACGAAGGGAAAATTACTTCTATTCGAAATTGCACCGATTACAGTCCTTCATGGATTCTCAGAAACTCCTTCTCAGGAAAGTTTCAGAGAAAAGCTGTGAAAGGAAAAACACAAAATAACAGAAAGATGAGTAAAAATGTGTGTTGCGTAAGATGTTTCATTGCACAACAGTGGCTTAAAACATATGTATAGCTTGAAATATCTCCTGAACAAAAACACAGTGGAAGAAGCTGAATAAAATATTTATCAGAGAGAACATAAAGAACATGGTGCACTTGATGTTTCTTCATTAGTTCACTTCTAGCACAATTAACTGTCATTTGTGCAAGTTTTTCTGGGAGAAACTCTGAACTACTGCAGTCTTCCTGTGAAGGAGGAGGTCAACACATTTCTAGTGTCCCAAGCAAGATCAGTCAATAAATAAAACAAGATCTTTTTTGAATACAATGTTTTTATCTTTCAAATGTCTCATTTACACCCACTATTAAAATCAGTTTCTGGTACAATGACAATCAGTTGGAACACATGTATATCTGGTAATAACGTGCCTCAAATGTGTCCCAAGATGAGGGCCATCATATATCATAAATTCCTGTACCTCAAATCCATATTGAACAATTATTCGAGTACCTCTATTAACTGGAGTGCTACACATGATCTGTCTCCATATTTTTCAGATCAGATGGTTATTTTCAATTAAAGCTGCATAGATACACTCAGTAACATGTTCTACACTGGGAGCATTGGTTTAGCATGTGGAAAGAATTACCTGTTGCCATAGTTACCGAAAAGGACAATGCGAGATATTCGACAATAAATTTTAACAATAAACATGCTGAAAAGCTGATGTGTAGTATTTTTGCACTTCAAATAAAGCTAGAAACCCATAACTCAGGTTTTATCGCCTGCCAACCACGACAAAAAAATGAAGCCACAAGAAAACTGCTGTGACTGCAGTCGGCAATGGGTCATATACTGAAGTTTAAAGTGCTTGGATATATCAGACTGGATTCTAGACTGTATTGATGATAACAACTTACTTTTTCTCTACAGAACTTGTGGCAACACGTGGCATGTTTTCCGTACTGTATACTATAGGTGAAACGAACAAAAAAAAACAGTATGCAAACATGTAAAATTTGCAGTATTTATAAAACAGTAGGCCAAAATTACATTGAAATCAGCATATTAGAATGATTTCTGAAGGATCATGTGACACTTAATACTGGAGTAATGATGCTGAAAATTCACTCACTAATAGGAATATTTATGGCTTTTAAATATTCCAAATTCTTTTTGGCTTTATTTGAAGGTTGTTTGTTTGTTTCCCTCACAGGAATAAATGGATAACTATAGCCTTCTTGCTGACTCTATCTAGTTCAAAACCCTTGTTTTAATGCAGTGGTTTATTCACAGGTGAGAACGTGGGACTTCTGTGTTTTTCATAACTCATTAATACTTACGACGTGGTCACATGCGTTTTTGACTACCTCCAGAAGTTTGCCCTGTATAATGTCATCTTTTTTCCAGCATCATGCAAAACTCATCTGCATCTACATAATGTTCGGGATCTCATGTCTGTTCTCACCCAGATGGCTCTTTGTCATTGTTTTTACGGTCAGTTTGAAACAAGGGACACACAAGCTGTGCTGTATAGCAATCCTCCGGGTGTCCTGCGTTTAAACACTGCAGTGCATGTAGATGCCGACTGCAGCAGGATGAACCCCTGCAGTGATCCTTCCTTATGCGTTCTGTACTTCCCATCCAGAGGAAATTTGTTGGAGATGACACGCAATTTCCTCTTACTTACGCATCCTCCTTGCTGCATTAGGACGAGATTGGCACTATTTCAGCTTCAGGCAGGACGCTGTAAAATCACAATTCCTTTTGATAGGAAGGTTAGTCAGTGGCTAAAAAGCTTTCTTGAGGAGAACGAGAGGAGATGACCACTTTGGTCGCTGTGCCGTGATAATTTGTCACTTCAGCAAAAGATAAAACTGAGTGAAGTCGTAACCATGAGGTTACCGTATTGGTAATCTGACCTTTGTGTCAATAATGTAGAAGCAACATTTGTTCACTGAGCTGATATGTCAGTCCTGTCTGGGTTTGTTGGGAGAACTGGGACTCTAATTCACTCGGCACATGGAGTGAAAGGACTACCGTTGCTCAGTCCACACTTTAAAAAATATTTGTATAGGATTTATTTTTAAACCATTTTCATTAAGAAATTGCTAGGGAATTTAACAAATCATTACAAAGAAATGGCAAGTAACATTGAATTTAAATGTGAAATTTTGAAATAGAAAGACTGAAATATTATTTTCTTGTAAAACATACTCCATGAATCATTGTGTTTTTTTACATTTAAACTTGCTTTTTTTCTAATGTAAGTCTATTTTTACAGAAATAATTGTCCAAAATATGATTAAATATTGCTGCCAGTTAATTGACACAAAATACCCAGAGAGGATTTTTGTATTTTTAAATAAATATTTAAGTTCATATTGTGTATAACATTAGTAAGAATGATTACGTTTACTGGTAAATGGTACATTAATGTTGCTTAACATCTTAGCTAAATTCCTTAAAGGATTAGTTCACTTCAGAATTAAGGTTTTATAGAAATTAAGGTTTTTGAGGAAAACATTCCAGGATTTTTCACTATATAGTGGACTTCAACAGTTACCAACGAGTTGAAGGTCCAAACTGCAGTTTCATTGCAGCTTCAAAAGTCGATCCCAGACTAGAAAAAAAGGGTCTTATCTACCAAAACGATGTCATTTTCAAAAAAAAAAAAAAAATGTATATACTTTTTAACCACAAATGCTCATCTTGCATTAGCTCTGCAATACACCACGCATTGCGTAATCAAGTTGGAAAGGTCATGCGTAACGTAGGTGGAAGTACCGCGGTAGGGCGAAAAACACATTTTCCTCTCCAACTTCAAAATCGTCCCACATCGTTGTTTTACCTTTTTTTTGTAAAGGCCATTTGACCTAGTCTTTGCACGTTTGCTTTGTAAGCACTTGCTCTGTACTTCCGCCTAAGTCACGTGTGAACTTTCCAACATGATCGCATTGCAGAGCTAGTGTAAGACGAGCGTTTGTGGTTAAAAAGTATATAATTATAATTTTTTTTTTTTGAAAATGACCGATTGTTTCGCTAGATAAGACCCTTACTCCTCAGCTGGGATCGTGTAGTGCCCTTTGAAGCTACAATGAAACTGTAATTTGGACCTTCAACCTGTTGGTAGCTGTTCAAGTATATGGAGAAAAATTCTGGAATGTTTTCCTCAAAAATCTTAATTTCTTTTCGACTGAAGAAATAAAGACATAAACATCTTGGATGACATGGGGGTGAGTAAATTATCAGGAAATGTTAATTCTGAAGTGAACTAATCCTTTAAACTTAATTAACATAATTGTATTTATTGTATTGTATTTATGTTGATTCTGATTCTTGTAAGAAGCATTTGCTTTGATTCAGATTTACAGTATTTGTATTTTTGTGTAGTTTATGTTATTGCATAATTTAGTGGTTTGAAGAAAAACAGCAGATAAAAATGCTTTCATAATTCAACCAAAAAAAGTAACCAACAGTAGCCAAGAGGGGCGGGGCTTAGTGAAGCGTCATTGATTACATGTGTTTGTGTGAACGAAAATAGCTTATCTATATGCAGCATAGTATCATTCAAAAGTTTGGGCTCTGTAACATTTTTTGTAATGATTTTGAATGTCTCTTATGCTCACCAAGGCTGCATTTATTTGATCAAAAATACAGTAATATTGTGAAATATTTTTACAATTTAACATGACTCTTTTTTTATTTGAATACATTTTAAATGTAGTTTATTCCCGTAATGTCAAAGCTGAATTTTCAGCATCATTACTCCAGTCTTCAGTGTCACACGATCCTTCAGAAATCATTCTAATATGATTATTTGCTGCTCAAGAGACATTTATTTTTTTATCAATGCTGAAAACAGTTCACATAATACCATTGATGTTGTACAGTCTGGATTGGCCTATGTTGTATTTATTATTAAAAATGACAAGCAACAATCATAATGGACAGAAAAAAATCACACCGCTTTAGCTGCATTATATTGTGCCTTTTGTATGTGCCCATCTGTGTTTGTTCACCGGATACTATAGCAGATGAAAGAGGAAAATATGGTCCAATGTCTGTGATGTACTAACACATAGTGGAGTGTTGGAGGCATCACATATGGTCATGCGCTAGCTGATGAGATGACAGCAGGAGCTGCCAAATGACTCGTAGGCAGTTGGCACACGTTGACCTCCTGCTTCTCAATGAAACAGTCTGAATAGAGCCTGATTTGAATTTCAGATTCCCACATCTATGTTACGTAACATCACTTATAGGTGCGAGGCGAGTCAGAAATACTGCACTGTCAGGGAAAGTCAACTCCAAAAGGTTATTTACTGAACACTGTGTTCTTTGTCAGTACTGTAACACAGTGTTACTTATGTTTAGAAGGTGCTTGTTTTCTGTACTCAATTCAATGAACAATATTATTATCTGTTTAATGTACTTATCTCTAGTGGTTCAATTAAAAACCAGGTGTTCTGCATGTGCGTAGGCATGAAAGAGTTTAATATTAAATGTGTTTAAAATTGTTTTGTGAATTAATTTCACCTCAAGAGCTTTGCATACTAATATATATGTAAAACAATCCATGGTGCAAATTGCTTCTGTGAATTTCATTGAACCCTTGTGACCTCCGCTCTCGGGAAATTGTGCATCTTCGAATATGAGTCAGTGGTCAAATTCATTTAAGATATTTCCCCTCAGAATAATTGTTCGCTATTTTCTCATTGCTTCCCCCGACCTGCCTTTCCTGACTGCCTTTGAGTATTACGCAACAGTCTGCCTCCAACTTTCTGCCTTCCTGTGAATAATATGAATATATTACCGATTCTTCAGGATCTTTTGCCTCCTCCTGCTTTTGAATGCATTTCTGCTTTTTGACCCGTGTCTTGGCTCTTTCATCTCATCCGTGTTCATTTAAGTTTCAAAAGCACAAACTGACAAGTGCTGTCTTGGGTTTTCCTGTCTCTTTTTTCTCATCTGACACACCCAATAGATTTGTGCGCTCCCTCGGGTAGATGTGAGTCAACCTTTCTCGCCCACCTCACCGACGAATGTCGGATCTCAAGTTTTTGCTCTATTCACATCTAATTCCCCTCAACAACTGCCAGAACTGAACTCTGAAGCTAATGGATCTTGCTGTGAAACAGTGTATGCATTAAATTTCATGACAAAATTTGTAAAAGCTTTCGAATTTTTCTGATACCCTCCTTTATAACTCTGTAATTCAAGAATGTATAGTGGCCACAGTTTAAGGAACGATCACACTAGGCTTGCAATGCAAAATTTCTTTGGACACTGCAACTTTCGTGATCTGAAGTCACAATCTACTTCATATTTTTTAAAACATAAATTCAGTATACACCAATCAGGCATAACATTTTGACCACTGACAGGTGAAGTGAATACAGTGTTGATCTCTTTATCACGGCACCTGTTAGTGGGTGGGATATATTAGGCAGCATGTAGATCTGTTAGAAGCAGGGAAAAAGGGCAAGTGTAAGGATTTGAGCGAGCTAGATTGAGATAGCTAGACGACTGGGTCACAGCATCTCCAAAACTGCAGCTCTTGAGGGGTGTTCCCGGTCTGCAGTGGTCAGTATCTATCAAAAGTGGTCCAAGGAAGGAACAGTGGTGAACCGGCGACAGGGTCATGGGCGGCCAAGGCTCATTGATGCACGTGGGGGGAGCGAAGGCTGTCCCGTGTTGTCCGATCCAACAGACGAGCTCCTGTAGCTCAAATTGCTCAAGAAGTTAATGCTGGTTCTGATAGAAAGGTGTCAGAATACAGAGTGCATCACAATTTGTTGCATATGGGCTGCAAAGCCGCAGACCAGTCAGGGTGCCCATGCTGACCCCTGTCCACCGCTGAAAGCGCCAACAGTGGGCATGTGAGCATCAGAACTGAACCACAGAGCAATGGAAGAAGGTTGCCTGGTCTGATGAATCATGTTTTCTTTTACATCACGTGGATGGCCGGGTGTGTGTGCGTCGCTTACCTGGGGAACACATGGCACCAGGATGCACTAAGGGAAGAAGGCAAGCTGGCGGAAGCAGTGTGATGCTTTGGGCAATGTTCTGCTGGGAATCCTTGGGTCCTGCCATCCATGTGGATGTTACTTTGGCACGTACCACCTACCTAAACATTGTTGCAGACCATGTACACCCTTTCATGGAAGCGGTATTCCCTGGTGGCTGTGGCCTCTTTCAGCAGGATAATGCGCCTTGCCACGAAGCAAAAATGGATCAGGAATGGTTTGAGGAGCACAACAACGAGTTTGAGGTGTTAATTTGGCCTCCAAATTCCCCAGATCTCAATCCAATCGAGCATCTGTGGGATGTGCTAAACAAACAAGTCCAATCCATGGAGGCCCCCCCTCGCATCTTACAGGACTTAAAGGATCTGCTGCTAAAATCTTGTTACCAGATACCACAGCACACCTTCAGGGTCTAGTGGAGTCCATGCCTCGACGGGTCAGGGCTGTTTTGGCAGCAAAAGGGGGACCAACACAATATTAGGAAGGTGGTCATAATGTTATGCTTGATCGGTGTATATCAAATAAAATGTTAAAAATATAAACACATACAATCTACTCCAGTTTCTTGCAATGCTACAGCTGCAAACCTGCAACTTTAAAGTTTGTGTCATTTTTATTTAGCTATGAGGTCAGAGTTCACCAAACTTCAACTTTGGAATGGAGCAAAATTTAAATGAGCTTGTATTTACGGTCTTCAGCATTTGTACTCGTATGGAAGTCAATGGAAAGAAAAGTGTCACCATCCCTTTGAGCACACTTAAAATGTAGGAATTCCACTGTATTCTAAATAAAATATGAAAACAAAGTGGATCAAACCTAAAAAAAAATATCCCTCTTCACTGGGAGTATAAAGTGGAATATTGTGTTTTAAGTATTTATAAATGTCACTTTTATTTATTTATTTATTTTTATACATTATTTAAACATGACTTTATACATAAATTAAATATTTCAGGCAAAATTATAAAAATAAAATTAAAGTCACCGTATTTGCTTGGTTATTTTTAAAGCTCACTTAAAATAGTTATAGATCATTAGACATGATGTTATGATTCCTTGGAAGCCTGTCTAAAACCTGGAACCTTCATAAATAAAACACTGCCTGTTTGATCCTTGACGTTTAAAAGAAACAGCACTTGCTTTGATATTTTATTGTCTAATGCAGTGGTTCTCAACCAGGGGACTGCGGCCCACAAGCAAACCTCAACAAACTAGGGGGGGCTCAAGATGATTTAAAATTATTTAAAATAAGACAAAACTAGTATAAAATGAGCTGAAACAACTAAAAATCTAAATATTTCTTAGCATTTGTTTATTTTTATTTTTATAAGGAATATACAAGTTTCTAGGTATGCCAAACTTTAACCCTTTGATGCACAAGCTATGAAAAACCCTTTTAATACACAACATGGGTCAAAAATAACCCGTATTCATTTCCTACGTTATTTCAATCATGGCTCAGTGTTTATTTGCTGAATCTTTGAAAGAAATGTATTTTATCATTTATTTATTTCAGGTATTCATTAAATATCTTGTTTTTGATTTTCACAATCATTATATTTATTTTTTCTTTCTTGCTTTATAAACAAACACAGTTTTTGTATTTCTACATCAATTTTACACACATGGGTCAAAAATGACCCATCTAGAAACCTTTGCAAATTTTTGCAAGAAGGAACATATTTACTGCAGACAACTATTCATCCGCCACACATTTCACATCTCAACATGGCTGCTTTTGTATATTTGAAGGATGTAAGTCTTATTATACTTCATATAATAGGCTATATATTATATTTTATTTTTTGTCATAAATCAATGCTATTGGTCATCCTTTAAGACTATCAGTGTTCCTGAAAAGTAACAGTTTTGAACAAGGTTTCCGTCCAACATTGAAAATATCGATCAACGGTTTGATGTATATTTGAAAATATTCTTGTGCTTTTGATTTTCTTTATCCAGTGTTAGTATGGCTGGTCCATAATAAAATGGCTGAAATGGTTGTAGAGATGCTGCATACAAAACAGGGTGAGGCATTTCTTAGTCCTGATTCAGAGTCTGAAATATCTGATGCTGATGACCTAGACTCAGGGTCAATCTGGAGTTATAGGTGTAAATCCAGCTCCACTTGATGAAGAAGACTCCTGATGTGTCCTCTGAAGAGGAAACTCAGACCCATTCCAATAAATTGAGTAAAAATTTCGTAAAAAGTGGAGTCCAATAAATTGAGTAAAAAGTGGGGATGCTCACTGCCCCCCACTCAAGACAGAACAGAAGTATCCTGAGGAGCTGCCCAGGACCTTCACCTGGTTCAACAGCTATTTCACCAAAAGATGCCTGGGATATGTTGTGTATATGTTACATTCACGCCTTCCCGGACTCCAGTTCCCAGCATCCTCCTGTTCTCTACACCTGTCTGCACTTCCCTCATCAGTCTTCCCGCCATCTCCCCGGATTCCCTGCACCTGTTGTCCTCGTCAGCACTCCCTTTAAGTTGGACTCACTCCCTGCACTCCTTGTCTGTTATATTGTACATATGTGTGTGAAGCTGTGTATCAGATCCTTGTTTATTATTAAAGCCCATACTATTGTGGATTTCCGTACTTGCCTCGTCTATACAGCAGCATACGTAACAGCATAAAGTCAAGTCACCTTTATTTATATAGATGTACAATGCAGGCAGATCAAAAAGACACCATTGTAGAAATCTGGCGGAAATCATAAAAAGTAACAAAAAATCTGTATGCTGACCCTCGCGTATGCGGAAAAATGTGAAGTACTGTATACTTTGGCCTTTAGAAAGGTAATGACACACAAAAAAATTCATTCAAAAAGTAAGAAAGGAAAAATTTAAATAAGGATTTGTTTATTGAGGAACACCTGGAATAATGAATGATGAAATTAATTTCTTGTAATATATGCGATATAGAAAATAATAACTCATTCAGGTCACTTTAGACCCATGTTGTATATGTCCAAAACTGTAACTTTTCAGGAACACTGACAGACATAAAGGATGACCAATAGCATTGATTTATGACAAAAGAAAAAAATTATGAAATATAATATATAGCCTAACATATGAAATATAATAAGACTTGCCTACATCCATCAAATATACAAAAGCAGCCATGTTGAGATGTGAAATGTGTGGCAGATGAACAGTTGTCTGCAGTAAATATGTTCCTACTTTCAAAAATTTGCAAATATTAAAGATTTCTGTATGGGTCATTTTTGACCCATGTGTGTAAAATTGATGTAGAAATACAAAAACTGTTTGTTTATAAAGTAAGAAAGAAAAAAGAAATATAATGATTTGTGAACATCAAAAACTAGATATTTAATGAATACCTGAAATAAATAAATAATAAAAATACATTTCTTTAAAAGATTCAGCAAAGAAACACTGAGCCATGATTGAAATAACATAGGAAATGAATACGGGTTATTTTTGACCCATGTTGTGTATTAAAAGGGTAGTGATACAAAAATGATTTTTATTCAAAAAGTAAGAAAGAAAAAATGAAAATGAGGATTTGTGATGATCAAAAACAAGTTAATTGAGGAATACCTGGAATACTGAGTGATGAAATTAATTTCTTGCAAAGATATAGAAAATAAAATCTCAGTCGGGTCATTTTTGACCCATGTTGTGCATCAAAGGGTTAAATTATTTTAGTGGGAATAAATTATGAGTTGGGGCAAGGGGCCTTCAAATATTGTTGTGAACAAAGGGTGGGCCTTGAAGTCAAAAAGGTTGAGATCCACTGGTCTAATGAAGTGACTTTAATACGTTTATATGTTGCTTAAAGGGTTAGTTCACCCAAAAATTAAAATTCTGTCATTTATTACTCACCCTCATGCCATTCCACACCCGTAAGACCTTCGTTAATCTTCGGAACACAAATTTAGATATTTTTGTTGAAATCCGATGGCTCCGTGAGGCCTGCATAGGGAGCAATGACATTTCCTCTCTCAAGATCCATAAAGGTACTAAAAACTTCTTTAAATCAGTTCATGTGAGTACAGATGTTCAATATTAATATTATAAAGCGAAGAGAATATTTTTGGTGCGCCAAAAAAACAAAATAACGACTTATATAGTGATGGCTGATTTCAAAATACCGCTTCAGGAAGCTTCGGAGCATTATGATTCAGTGTGTCGAATCAGCGGTTCGAAGCGCCAAAGTCATGTGATTTCAGTAGTTTGGCGGTTTGACATGCATTCCGAATCATGATTCGACACAGAAGAATCATAACACTCCGAAGTTTCCTAAAGCAGTGTTTTGAAATTGACCATCACTAAATACATTTATGGATCTTGAGAGAGGAGGTGTCATTGCTGGCTATGGAGGCTTCACTGAGCCATCGGATTTCAACAAAAATATCTTAATTTGTGTTCCGAAGATTAACGAAGGTCTTACGGGTGTGGAACGGCATGAGGGTGAGTAATTAATGACATTAATTTCATTTTTGGGTGAACTAACCCTTTAAGGCTGACACATCAAGCCGATGGTCAGCCAGTGTCGGGCCATCGTTGAGCTTCTGCCATCTAATTTTTTGCTGTGTGTTCACCATTGTTGCCATTAGTTGGCCGATTAGATTAGTGAACCGACTCTCCAGTGTGTTCATATTTTTACTCATGGAGGTCTGACCTTGATGGACTGAACAGAAGAAAGGAATCAGAGAAGGTTTCCAAGTCAAAGAAGGCGGAGCCTCAGAGCCACAGCTATCTATTACGTAATCAACACAGACCAATGGTAATTTGAAGGTGTTTATCACCTGGAGCAACCTTTTGCAGAAAGTTTTGCACTCAGAATCTCCAAACGAACTTCGTTTTGGCCTCATTTTGTTTGAAAAGACATTACCAGTTCGTTCCTTCATTTCACTTGAAGTATATTGGGTCCTTCTTCACTAGCATAGACTTTATTATTCCAGCAAGTTGTAGAACTTTATGCTGTTTCTTGTGCAGAAGCAGAATTTCATCACATCTGCCTCTTAATTGGCATTGATTGCCGTTTTTGTTGTGTCAGTTGCAGGGAAAGCTATTGACCTCTACATTGGTCTTAATGAGTTAACATCTCATGTTCATTTGTATTTATTTGTGTCCTCGCTCAAAATTTTAACAACTCCTTTGTTGTAGTTGCCATGGTAACAGTCATGTATAGGGCTGTAATTGGAGATGATGCTCATGCTGAAATGCTGTGATAGACAAATGATCCAAGGACATGATTCCTTTGCTGTGCACCATATATTCTCTCTTACACACACACACACATTTTCTTGTATTTGGTTCAATCACAGGGATCTTTTTGTAAGAGAGAGAGAAAGTGAGATATTTGTACTAACAATAAAGACTTTAGAGAGATAGTCCACCCAAAAATTTAAATTGTGTCATCATTTACCCTCATGTTGATCCAAACTTGTATGACTTTCTTTCTTCTGTGGAACACAAAAGAAGATATTTTGAAGAATGCTGGTAACCAAACAGTTTTGGTTACTATTGACTTCCAATGTATGGACAAAATATCTATAGTTATATTTCTCAAATTATCCTCTTAAGTCCCACAGAGGAAAGAGAGTTACAAAGGTTTGGAATAACATGAGTCAATGACGAATGTCATTTTTAGCTGAAATATCACTTTAAAGGAATAGTTCACTCAAAAATGAAAATTCTGTAATCATTTACAAACCCTCAAGTTGTTCCAAACCTGTATTAATTTCTTTGTTCTGCTGAACACAAAGGAAGATATTTTGAAGAAAGTTTGTAAACAGGACACCTTGTTGCACCATTGACTTCTATCTTAGGAAAAGAAAATACTATGGAAGTCAATGGTGCCCCAGAACTGTTCAATTCCCATATTCTTCAAAATATCTTCCTTTGTGTTCAGCAGAACGACGAAATTCATATAGGTTTGGAACAACCTGAGGGTGAGTAAATGATGACAGAATTTTCATTTTTGGGTGAACTATCCCGTTAAAAGGGGATTTCAGTGATTATAGGTTTAAAGACCTGTGTATGAAATGCATCAAAGTGTAATGCATTCAGTCATGAAATTCCGCATTTCATTTCATGTCATGTCATTCATCCTGCTCACGAAATTTGCCAGGTTACACTTTGTGCCCCATTTTAGAGTTTGTCTTCTAAACAGAGTGAACTGCTTATTTAAAAGTAACTTCAATAAAGGTTATTGTACTTTTTGCGAGAAACTATTTTATATAGACAAACAATATGCGCTCTTCAAGAGATGCTCTTAATAGGTTAAAACATTTTGCCATAATTTAGAGCTAGATGATACTTTAAATCATATTAAAAACAATCTACAGTGAGTGCTCAACGTAAATGAGTACACCCCCTTTGAAAAGTAACATTTTAAATAATATCTCAATGAACACAAAAACGATTTCCAAAATGTTGCAAGACTAAGTTTTATATAACATCTGTTTAACTTATAACATGAAAGTAACGATAATAATATAACTTAGAGAACACAATTTTCAGTTTTACTCAAATTAGGGTGATACAAAAATGAGTACACCCCACAACAAAAACTAGTACTTTGTATGGCCTCCATGATTTATAATGACAGCACCAAGACTTCTAGGCATGGAATGAACAAGTTGGTGACATTTTGCAACATCTATCTTTTTCCATTCTTCAAGAATGACCTCTTTTAGAGACTGGATGCTGGATGGAGAGTGATACTCAACTCGTCTCTTCAGAATTTCCCATAGGTGTTCGATTGGGTTCAGATCAGGAGCCATTGAATCACTTTCACCCTGTTCTTCTTCAGAAATCCAACAGTGGCCTCAGATGTGTGTTTAGGATCATTGTCATGTTGGAAAAGTGCATGACGACCAAGGGCACGGAGTGATGGTAGCATCTTCTCTTTCAGTATAGAGCAGTACATCTGTGAATTCATGATGCCATCAAAGAAATGCAGCTCCCCGACACCAGCAGCACTCATGCAGCCCCACATAAGGACACTGACACCACCATGTTTCACTGTAGGCACCATGCATTTTTCTTTATATTCCTCACCTTTGTGACAAAATACAGTTTTGAAGCCATCAGTTCCAAAAACATTTATCTTGGTCTCATCACTCCAAAGTATAGAGTCCCAGTAGTCTTCATCTTTGTCATCATGGGCCCTGGCAAACTTTAGGCGGGCTTTTTTGTGCCTGGGCTTTAGGAGAGGCTTATTTCGTGGACGGCACCCGTGCATGCCATTCCTCTGCAGTGTATGCCGTATTGTGTCATGGGAAATAGTCACCCCAGTTTGGCTTTCTACATCTTTAGATAACTTCTAAAGACGCTCCTGAAGAGGTGTTAACTTCCGTGGACAACCTGGGCGTCTCTGTGAGATGGTTGCAGTTCCATCTTTTTAAAATTTTTGCTACAGTATTGTGACTGATAAGTAAAGCTTTGCTGATCTTCTTGTAGCCTTCACATTTCTGGTGTAAAGAAATTATTTTCTTTCTCAGGTCTTGTGACATTTCTCTTCCATGTGGTGCCATTGCTGACAGCATGAAATGGGAAGGGGTTTTAACACCCTTTTATAGTCAACTGTCTGCTGGACACCTGTGTAATGAACAATTAGACTCAGCTGTGGTTGAATTCTTGTTAAATTAGAAGTCTAAAATTGTAGTCTAAAATTTAACGTTGCTCCAGAGATTTTCAGTGGGGTGTACTAATTTTTGCATCACCCTAATTTGAGTAAAACTGAATTTCTTTTACTTTACTTTTTTATGTTATAAGTTAAAGAGATGTTATATAAAACTTAGTCTTGTCAACCTTTTGGAAATTGTTTTTGTGTTCATTGAGGTATTACTTTTCAAAGGGGGTGTACTCATTTACGCTGAGCACTGTATTAAAAACAATTGCTGATACAAATTACGCTATAACTATGCAATATACTATAATTATATAGCTATATATATAATTGAATAGTAGATGAGTATGAATAAATTAGTCTTTTCATTTCTGGATGCACTTTTTAAGCATGTTTCAAAAATAACTGGTAACTGCAGGACTGTATCATTCCAGTTTCATCTCCTGTCAGCACTGGTGGCCACACAACTGAGAAGTCTCCATCAGGGACATTTTAAATACCTCTTCTGGGTCTACAGAGCATCTCTCTTGTCTCGTCTCTGTGCTGTCAATGTGAGAGGGACTCTTGAGACAGAAACAGATAGGGATTGGTACGGTATGTCTCACTGTTTCATTCCCAAAGGACAATGGCAGAAGACAGCAGAGTTCTGATGTGTGAGATTCAATAGCAACCGCAGATAAAAGTTACTTCACATCAAACTGCATTAGCCTGTCGGAGAAAGGTAGGCCTACTTTCTGCTGTGTCTGTTTGTTGGTTGAAAGCATTTCCTCTCCATTTCCATTTTCCTCTGTCTTCATTTTAGAAGCAACCAAAAGAGAAGCAAATGATTGTTGGCAGTCCAACATGGTCAATTAAAATCGTACTACTTCCCACAGAACAAGTACATTGTTAAAAGTAGCAAGTAAGATTCACCAAACCAGAGTTTACATCCACTGTCCTTGTTCATTAGCTTTCTGGACAGAATTTTCCCATCTGTATTGGATTTAGACTAAATAAACAAAATAACCCTTAACACACCCGCATTCATTCAAATCCCATTTCAAGCATGGCGGTGCCAGGATGTCATTACAAAATGTGTGTTGTAGGATTGCCGATTGTATGATGATTGTAGCAAAGACACAATCAATTGATCAGATGTGACAGTAACAGTATCTTTGAACTTTGAAAATGTATCACGGTTTCCACAAAATATATTAAGCAGCTCAACTGTTTTCAATATTGATAATAAGAATTATTTCTTGAGCAAATTATCATATTAGAATGATTTCTGAAGGATCATGTGACACTGAAGACTGGAGTAATGATGCTGTAAATTCAGCTTTGCCATCACAGGAATAAATTACAGTTAAAAATATATTCAAATAGAAAACAGTTATTTTAAATTGTAATACTGTATTACAATATTACTGTTTTTACTGTATATTTTTAACAAATAAATGCAGCCTTGGTGAGCATAAGAGACTTCTTTCTTTCCCAAACCTTTGAACAGTAGTGAATAAAACACATGACATGACATGTCTTTATAATGTCATAATTATTATGATGTATTTCTTGCACAGGATAATATAAATATATTCATTAAGTCTTTAAAGATTGCAAGGGGCAGTCAGCAATAAAAAAATGTAAATACATTCTGTAGCCAATAACAACACACAAAACACATTATGGTCATCAAAAACCATGTTTTATTTTTCATATAATGTAGTCTGGGCATCACACAAACTTTCAATGTGTGCATCTTTAAGTGACAGATGAACTTGTACCAAAATACTGTAGATTTTGTCTACAACATATGGTATGGGAACAATTTTCTGCTTCCTTCCACATTCAGATAAGCCTGTTTATTTAGCTAATCTTAATATACACCAATAAAATGTAATCAGTGACATTTTACGCATTTTAAGCACACTGTAAAAATTGCCAGGAATTTACAGGATTGAAGAGGATTATTTTACAATAAATTACTATAGACAGAAATTTACAGTGAAATTAATGCATGCTGGGTCATTTGTTAATCAACAGCAAAATGATGCTGACATCAAAGTAATTTACTGCTCTTGTTTTTATTGTGAATTCACAAGTTGTCTTTAACCATGCCACTGTAAGAAATTATATTTTTTAGTACTGTAATTGTTTTGAGGTCACCATAATGGTGATTAGTGTTTCATTTGCTTGGGATCTTGGACGTTGTATATTCATATTCAATTTTCTGATCTAGCCAAGTCAGAAGTGTGACAAATGACAACATTTGTTAAAAAAACAGAATATAAAATAAGCTAACTGGTTGATTTTAAGTCAGGCGAACTATACTATTATTAGCGTTATTTCAGCATGATGTTTTACCAATGACTTATAGTATGAATGTGGCCCGGTAGGTTCTGAAATAAATGCTTTTATTGGACTCAATAGAGAAGGAGGGCAAATGACTTATTGTGTGCTGCCATGCAGAAACACGGTTCATAGCACAAAGGGCTTGTGGTCCATCACTTGCCATGGATTTACTTTTACACGGCCATGGCCTTTTCAAACTTCCACTCGATTAAGTGAGATGACAGAATACTGATCACTGCGCTTTGGAACGACATGCATGTTTGTGTGTGAATGAGAACAACAGAGACTAGAGAGAAAATACAACTGTCCGCAAGTGGTGGGCTCTTTTGACTTGGGTGAGTAAGCAAGCACCTAGCAACCACCCAGGATACCCTTGCAACCACATTCTGTAGCAACACCCTGGCAGTCACACCACACACTGACATTGTCATGGTGGTTTTGGACAAACACTACTCACATTTTCTTTTCTTTAGGAAATATTTAGTTTAGTTTAGTTTAGTTTTTTTGTTTGTTTGTTTGTTTGTTTGTTTGTTTGTTTGTTTGTTTAAAAGAAAAAGCACATTTCTGCTGCCTCAAGTGCAGCCCAAAGTGCTGTACAAAGCAATCATGAAAACCAAACAACGAGAATAAAAACACAACAACAAAATTAATATTATAATTGTAACACTTTTGAATAATGGTCCGTCATTATTAAGTAACTATCCAGGACAACTGAATAGATACATTGAAAATCCACTCCTAACTGTCAGCGGGGCATAAGCAGAATGTAAGAAAACATACAAATGAGATCGCACAAATGAGCCACTAATTTGCCAAATTGTAATAAGTTATGATTTGTAATTTTGTGTGTTGTCTAATCTGTTTTTATTAATACTGAGGAGTTTGGTCAAACTATGGCAGAGATGATAGTTGTGCTAAATCAAACATGGCGCCATTTAGTATATGTGCACTATTTTATCTGTGAAAACTTAAGTCCCCTGGCTACCGTGTCAGAAGCTGCAATTAAAAAAAAAATAAAAAAATTGCATGCCACAGCAAATTCAGCAGCTTTTAGATCTTGTTGGTCCGACTCAGGCCCCGCACCATGAGAGGCAAAAGGGGGCATTGCCCCCTCAGTTTCGATTTGTACCCCCTTCACCCCCGAAACGGGGTTCATTTTAACCCTTTGACACATTTGCAAGAAGTACTAGGCTATACAAAAAAGACATTTATAGTTTGTTAAATTCAAATTCCGTACACTGATGTCTATGGAAGCTGCAATAATAATCTTTTCAATTATATAATTTGACAAAGTGTTTTTTTCATATCAGATACACATTGTGTATGAAACAATAAAGTTTACTCTATTCTTCTCCCAGTTCACCGACCACTTACTTTTATGTATTTCGGGGAAAATTTCATAAATCCGACAGCTCTGAATTGCAGTGCAAACTCATCGCGAGACAAAACACATTCACTTCCACATATTTTACAATCAGAATATATCATATAATTCATGATATAGGCCTAGTGAACAAGTTTGTGAATATTTTGAATAAAAAAGGAAATAAATGCGATACCTACATTATGGTCAGCTGCATGACGCATCTTCAAGGAATTAATACATTCTAAAATAATGTTCTAAAATAACTGTAGCCTTAAACTCATGCTTAGGGCTCAGCTAGAATATAGAGCCCCCAGAATATAGATAAATTACAATATAGATTTATTTTTTCATTTGGATTATTTTTATAAGATCCCATGAGTCCTAATAAATGCAATTTCAACTTCTGAAGTGCTTCTTTTATAATGACCACCGCTTACTCACATAACATTGAGAAGCAGCCCCTGCATAGAGTGATATCGATTTTCGAGCCATCGATCTTAACCAATTCAGCACCACCGCCATGGACAGCACCTGGTAACGTCACACTTGAGAAGATATACCTTAAGCAACCTCCTAAGGTATAATTCGGGGACCACAGCTAGAAAAGATATAACTTTAGTTAAGGTAAACCTTTAAAGTCTCTGTTACAGTCTCACCTCTCTGTTCTCACAGTTTCCTCTAAAGTTGAGTGGGAGAATTGTGCTTATTCAACCTTAATTAGGTAGCAACGTGAAAACCGTGTGGTCCACTTTGGTCGCTGTCTCTGATGTTCTCTGATGTGTGTGCTTGTGAGCCATCCAGCGACTATCAACTTGTGTGTGCTTTGCAAATGCAAATGGCCAAACATAACAGAGCAGCTTCGTGTCATAGTCTCATTATATGAGTCATTCCTGTTCTGCAGTACCTTTTAAACACTATAACGTTTGAAAAATTAATATGCTTGGGCTATAATTTAAGAACATATTGTCTAGTGAAACTTAAACAACACTTAAACTATAGCTTAATTATTTACACACCTGCAAGAAAATGAACAGGATGGCTGACATGATGGAAATAAAGAGCTAAATCTGAAGCCATTGCTCTTTGAGGAGTTGACAGTTAACTTGTATGAAGACATCATCTTGAATTTAATTTTGCTATATTTTTAACAATCATTAAAAGATTTTTATAAAATCTAAAATGATTAGTCCACCTTCAACTAAGAATTTCCTGAGAATTTACTCACCCCCATGTCATCCAAGATGTCCATGTCCTTCTTTCTTCAGTCGAAAAGAAATTAAGGTTTTTGATGAAAACATTCCAGGATTATTCTCTTTATAGTGGACTTCAATTGGTGCCAAATGGTTGAAGGTCAAAATTACCGTTTCAGTGCAGCTTCAAAGGGCTTTAAACGATACCAGACGAGGAATAAGGGTCTTATCTAGCAAAACGATTTTCTGTCATTTTCTAAAAATAAAATAAAATAATTATATACGTTTTAACCATAGACAGGTCAATGTTTGAACTCATTGTTATATACTTGTACTAGCATATTGTATATGACAGATTAGTTCAAACTTTGACCTGTGGAGGGCAGTAATACACTTAGCAGCATCTACACTGCCAGAATTCTAATAGAGAAGAACAAGAAGAGAGCTAGTTCAAGACAAGCATCTATGGTTAAAACTTATATAATTTTTACAAATTTTTTTGAAAATGACCGATCGTTTCGCTAGATAAGACCCTTATTCCTCGTCTGGTATCGTTTAAAGACTTTTGAAGCTGCACTGAAACTGTCATTTTGACCTTCAACCGTTTGGGGCCAATTGAAGTCCACTATAAGGAGAATAATCCTGGAATGTTTTCATCAAAAACCTTAATTTCTTTTCGACTGAAGAAAGAAGGACATGGATATCTTGGATGACATGGGGGTGAGTAAATTCTCAGGAAATTTTTATTTAAAAGTGGACTAATCCTATAATATCTGTAATTGTGTCTAACAGAATGGATGAACTGCCTCTTTTTTTGTGTGTGTTCTGCACATTAACAAATCACCCACCGCTTTATCACATCACATTCAAACTTGAATTGACTTGAAAACATGATCTGTGACGGTTTTTTAGTGAGCAATCAGTTTGGTGAAAATAAAAGTAAATCTCATTGTCTGACCAGTGTTTACCATGCTTTGATGGCTGATGATCTGAAAAGCAGCGAATATGCAAATTAGCCCCTGCCTCCACTTAATAACACTTGCTCTGACTACCTGATCTACTCGGTCAACTGTGGCAAACGCTACACAATTGCAAGTGGAAATATTGGTTTAATTTAGCCATATATGTTTGAACCAGAAACTTATTCATAAAAAGAGGAAGAGCGAATTATGTAGGGTTGTCTACAAGTCAATGTATCAGAATGGTAATGCATTTTATGTATTGCTCGACAACGTGACACAGCGGTGATTGATATGATTAGACTTTAGCTTGACTACATCATCAAACAGCTAATAAAGTGTTGCTAATGATACACAAACCATGTTCCCATTCACCATTGCAGAGTCAGACAGCTGCCTTCTAAAAATCATCATCCTTAGAAACACTTTGAACTTCATAGGGAGAAAGGCATATAGTTCATCATAACATCCTAATATACCTCATATGCATAATTCAATTCACCCATTACATTGCTACATGTACCTGATTTTTCCTGTCCCTTCTTAAAGGTGTTCTTGTGCTCACTGTGGAAAAGCCCTGCACCACACGTTGACGAGATTGGTTACTTGTTTGTGACGCAGCAAAACAGGTGCGGTTTCAAACTGCGCTTTTTGAGACCGTGTTTGGTACACTGACTGCAGTTTTAGTGAAAATACTCAGCATATTAAACATATAAACATATGCATACACATTAAGCATATAAACATAGCATATTAAAAACACCACGTAGACATATAAACATAATTAAAAACCTCGGGCCGTATTCACAAAACATCTTAAGGCTAAAAGTAGCTCCTAACTTGCAGATTTAGGATAAACTCTTAAAAATAATGGCCATGTCAGTCCTAATTTTAGGAGTCTTAAATTTTTGCTCTAAGAGTATTTCACAAAGCATTTTAGCGCTAAAACTAGCTCCTAAGTCTGTATAATGTTAGGAGTAGTCAAGAGGACTCCTAAGTCACTAAGACCAAATCACAAACAGCCCTAATCCACCCAAAGACACTGTACACCATTGAGGGAATAGCAATAGAGCCTTGGGTGCTGAACCTTTTCTTCATAAATGCAATACATTTTGATTTATAGATTTGAATCTACGATGAGACGCCAAAAAAACTCTTTAACAAATAAATAATATTGTCTGATTACCTGTGCCAGTGGTTTTCATGAGTTCACACTTACAAATGATTGAATAGAGTAAAAAAAAAAAAAAATCTAATAATAAGCGTATTTGGTGTGCTGTCCAAGGGGATCAAGGGCTCCGAGCTTGAAATTTAGCCCAAAACCAAAGTTCTCCCCATATCCCCAGCCGAGTGAGGAGCGGGTTGGCAGAGGGATGCAGAAAACCGTCGAAGTAACTATAAGCGAGTCCGCTCTCGTCTGTGTATATATTCCTCCTCTCGAGCTGATTAGAAAGACCGTTTTAATGTGTTTCTCCCAAACTTTGTTTATAAAACATAATTTGTCGCTTGAATTCTGCATTCTCTTGAGACGCAGACATCCAAGAGGTGGACAATTAACTGTATATACTAGTTTAATTAGTGACACTTACCCTACATTTTAAAACCTTATGGCAACAATATGGCAACATTTTATTTTGACTATGGCAACATTTTTATTAAAAAATATTTATTTGAATAGGGCAACATTTGTATTTTAAAACCTTTATTTTAATGTGGAAACATGACACCTCATTCTACAATATTTCTATGATTAAATCGCTGACTCCTCCCCCATCAGCCAATCACTGTGTGTATAGTCCATAGCAACGAAGTCAACCCTACCCTTACTCTTAGTTTAAGACTTCAGTCGATTCCTTAGTAAAAGTTTGTCTCAGCAGCTTTGTGAATAGGTTTTAAGAGAAAACTCTTAGCTAAGAACTTTTACTGCTATTTAGGAGAACTCTTAGTGGTAAGATAAAATGTTTTGTGAATACGGCCCCAGGTTTTCACCACAGGATTTAACCTAAAAACCTGAACCTTCAACCTGAAAAATGTGTAACTGGAACATGAATTTACCTTAAAAAAAAGAAAAAGAAAACTTCACTTCAAAACACCACTGTAACAGAACACTAACATGATTTTACAAATTGAAAATCTAATATTTTATGCAATATTTTATGGCATATTTAATGGGGACATGAAAATTCACATATTCCTTACTATCATTTTACTGTTCAAGGTTATAACTTATAAACCAGAATAAAAATTCTGGGTGTTCAATTCTTTCATCTTTTGTTAAGTTCATTCTATACTCTAGAGTCTGCAGTTATATGAGAAGAAATAAAGGGTGTGTGTCTGTGCTAAAGCAGTCATCCACTCTGCCTGTGGAAATGACCTACTTTAGAACATGCTGCTTTTTAAACATTAATCATTTCTAACAAATACCATCCTATTATGTTGGAGAGCTCTACTATATACTACCCCCATTTCTTTCTTCTGGGCCAAATCACAGTAGTATTTCTACTTTTCTTTCTGGCTATCTTGTTCAGTGAAATTGAACGTGTGTGTGAATATTTATTGGTTTCCTGCTGAAATGACCACCTGCATATTTTGTGTTTTGGATCCTGTCCAAAACTGTCCTTGACTGTTGGGGTGCTGGTGTGTACACCAGGATGCTTAACTAGCTTACCTAACATGAGTAAACTTAATTAGGAGGACATTGAGGGTTGACCAACCTAACCTTTTTTGCTGATGAGCATTAGTTTATGACTGGCATTGTTTTGGTAGCACTTTATTTTACAGTCCTGTTCCCCATGTACATTCATGTTACAGTAATAACTGGGTAATAACAAGGTACTAACCCTGAACCTACCCCTAAACCTAACCTTAACCACTGTTGTTACCTTACCCAGTATTACTTAGGTAAGTACACTAAGTACACGTACAGTAAAATAAAGTGCAACCAATTGTCTCTTATCCCTTGAAGTTGTAATATTTTTGTGTTTGTTTACTCAGATGCTATATCTAAATGGGAACTTCGTGGTTAAATAAAGGATCATATTAATTTTCAGCAGGGTTAATATTACTTTGTATTAATAAGTCAGGTAAACATATAGCCATAGTCATTCATTAGATGTGGTGTTTTTCAGAGCTAATTGGTACTGTTCAGAGCCGCAGCACAAGTGTGTCTTTTGGCACACTAAGTTATTTTTTTTATTGTTTTTATGCATAATTACTGTGCCATATGTATCAAACCAACTTGGGATGTTTAACAGAAGTCATTTGTAGCCTTTGTATGGTAAAAAATTTATAATCATTTAAGCATAAATGCAATTGGTTTAAACTGGTCCATAAAATATGAGTTATTTTAGATGTTTTAGAAGGTTGTACATAGATTGACCTCAACATTTGAAACATAAACCTCAAGAATGGTGACAATCAACAAATGTAAAAAGATGAGCTCTTTACATCACAACAAATAACTACAGTAACAATAATGACAAAGCAATACCAAAAGTAAAAAAAAGCAAACAGCAAAACAATAATCCCATAACAGTTAACATATCACTTATTCTTGCTGCACTGCATGCTGGGAACTCACAAACGACAAACCCTTAACATTTCAGCAATATTGTTACATTTGAAATTCTTTGTTTAGACAGCTGTTTTCGACTAATTGGGACAACATTTGGGTTTGAATTCTTTAGTCTCACATGGGGTCTTGTAGTTTCACGTAATTCACATTCCTAAGTATTTGTGACTGAAAAGTTGCAGTAAACTGGAAATACAGTATGTAGTTCCTTTTTTTCTTTTCTTCTTTTCTTTTTTTTCTGCATAGAAGCCAAAATCAGCCAATAACCAAAACGGTACCAATATAATATCCGTAATTCCACCATGAGTGGAACAAGTGGTACATGAGTCCAACACAAAATGCAGAACCTAGTAGTTACTGTACTCATATTGTTTAGTTTTCTGTCTTTTAAAAAGAAGTGAAAATCTCAGTCTTTAATTATGGAAAAAGTGAGATTAATCATGATTAAATATTTAAATTAATTGACAACCAACAATTATAATTATAATTTAGTCTAAGTAGAAGGGAGTTCATTATTTATCATCTTGCCGTTGATTGTTTGGAGGCGTCTGTATGAATGGGAGGAGAATAGAGTGAATCTGTTATGGCAGCTAATCGCTTCTCTCTAAATGAGAACAGACAGTGTAAGTGATTTTTATGGGCCACATTTATGACTCCATTAATGAACATGATGTAACTCTTTTGTACTGGTGTAAAATGCTGAATTGTTTTTGTTCTCAGCACTGAAACAAAGGAATTTAAATGGAGAAAATTTCCAACTGTGTCAACTGAAAAGATGGCAGTCCAACTCACGGCTTGATTCGATTTTCCATTTTTTCCATTTCTCTTCTCTGTACGTTTCCTCATGAGGAGACAACAAAAGTAATAACCGTAGTACCTCAGATTCACACTGATATGGCACTCCTCTGCCCTTCTGTTTATTTCTTTGCTCCACTCAGGGACAGATTAAACCTGATGTTCTTCAACAAAACGCTTGCCTATGTTGAGCCCTAAAGGTATGATTTGTTGAAAGTAATCTTTAGAGGTTAACGCTAACAGCGAGTTCGTTCCAGGCTCATTGCGAGTGAGCTTTTGCTGTTGTTTCCATAAAACCGCAGAGAAAAGCTCACTGCATTTCAGAAAGTCTTGTACGACTTCAGCATCACAGTTTGAGATTGTGTGGTGCAACACACCTCCACAACTCTAATCAAAAATTCTTTTTGATTTTCCTGCTCACATCTGCTGTGACTGGCTCTAGTTTCTCGGTGTAAACGTCTGTTTTATATTGCAGCATAATTAGCAGCCAATGTCAGTGTTCCAAAACTCTATTGACACAATACAAGAGTAAATATCAGTTCCAACTTTGGTGTGTAAATGAAAATTAGCGGTTGGGGTTTGGATCTATAACTTTGTGAAACAATTCAGGGTAGTGATTGCACTTATATTGCTGTAAAAATGTAAATTTGAAAACTCTCAAACTCCTCAAAAACCCCTCAGGGTTCAACAGGACAGACAGATGTAATATTCAACAAAAAACTGTACCTAATATCAGGTTGGATCCGGTGCTTCTCAAGCTGAATCTCAATGAACAGTATTCGTTTTTTCTGTTCTTTTGTAAGCAGAACAGCATCTACTTCATTATACAAAGCCAAACCAATCACTTTGAGGAGTATGTATTTGTCTGTGTGGCCAGATTGTTGGTTGTCTATGAGTTTTCTGTCCAATCAGTTAGTTTATTCATGAGTCACGTACGATTCTCTTCAAATATTCATTGTTATTCTTTGGCAGAGTTTTCCAAAACATAGGGCACTGCTTAAATAACATCAAACTCCACCTTCTAGAGGCCACAGGCTCATTGTCCGTGATGTAACGGTTCACTGGTCTTAACTGCACCTCCACAGGAAAAATAATAAAAATGTGACCAGAGATGATAGTTCTACTACATGCTCGAATCAAGCTCCCTCACATTTAAATCAGGATTGCACGCTCTCTGGGCCGCTCTGAAATGTATTAGTTTGCTTTCTGAGCCGAAAAATAGAGAATCATACAAACAGAAAGATAAAAATTGAGTTTGAAGAATGTGAGGAATGAGACGTGTGGGCATGTGATTCTGGGGGTGTTTTTTGACTGTTACATAAGAGCTCATCGCTTTACAGGAAGCAACTTCATGATGATGGTGGTGATAGGTGCTTAACAAATTTCCTCCATTTTCAAAAGAGGAAAATTGTCTTTTTGCTGCAGGGCTCACTGCGTGAAGAGTTACACTTCATTGAGAGCCCATAGATCAGACTAAGACACTAAAGGAGATGAGGAAGTTTTGCTCTTGGAAGAAGTGCCTGATAATTTATACGAAGTGGATCAAGTTTAATGAGGAACAAATCTGTAATCTTACTCTACGGGCGTCTTTACACCAGAATTGAAGTGAGAATGCATTTAAAATCCGATTTAATGCCTGAAAATTGTATAGAAAATTGTATTTAATTATAATTTAATATTTTAATTATCTGTAATAA
>RJVU01064619.1:3182302-3255801 GCA_003731715.1 Anabarilius grahami
TCTGTAATAAATCAATTAAATATATAATTAAATACATTTTTATAATTAATTACTATATAGATGATGCTGAACGAACACTGCAGAATGCTCTAATTTACTCCAAGGCTCAATTAAAAAATATAGACTTAATTAGTGTTAATTAATTAGTTAATAGTGGGATTGTGAATTTAAAGGGTTAGTTCACACAAAAATTAAAATTATCCCATAATTTACTCACCCTCAAGCCATCCTAGGGGTATATCACTTTCTTCTTCCAGCCAGACACGATTATTATATTAAGTTATATTAAAAAATATATTTAGTTAATATATTGAGTTATACTGAAAAATATCCTGGCTCTTCCAAGCTTCATAATGGGAGTAAATGGTACTCTAGATTTTGAAGCTCAAAAAAGCGCATCCATCCATCATAAAAGTAATCCATATGACTCCAGGGAGTTAATAAAGGCCTTCTGAAGTGAAGCAATGTGTTTTTGTAAGAAAAATATCCATATTTACAACTTTATAAACTGTAATCACTAACTTTCGGTAACGGCCGTCTGCGCGTTCACAAGAGAGTTCAGTTCTGGCAGAAGGGTGACTTCTGACCCGACATATGACGTAGCTCCTCTTCTCTTATATCGAAATCCTCAGACAATTTTCTTTAAAATCGTTTTAAACTTCTGATTCGTGACCGGCATTTTGTTTTGTTGGATCCTCTGCGCTTCCGCGTTCATCAGTTCTCACCTGAGCTACGCCTTCATCATACGTCGAGTCAGAGGTCAAACTTCCGCCAGAACTTGACTCTCTCGTGAACGCGCGGACAGCCAATACCGTAAGCTAGTGAATACAGTTATTTTTAGGGCTTTCCATTTAATGTTAGTTTAGCGCAATCAGTAATTATTAATAATAATAATAATAGCATTTTATATTCTAAATGTATTTATTTTATAATAATTTTATATCAATTATTTATTTTAATTTCATATAAATTGTATGTTATAAATAATGTTTATTTTATTTATTTATTTATTTTGGTGAAATGCATGGATCACATTCTCAGGTGTTTGAATGAGCATATGAGGTATCTACTTCTCCAGTGTATCGGTGTAATATGATACAACTTTGAGTTACAGCTTTGGGATTTACTTACATTGTTGCCAGATTTCTCATTCATTAGCGAACAGGATCATCTGTCAGTCCAACTGCACAGGTGCCTGACTAGCGCTTCTCCTGCTGACCACTGTTATTCCTTTATCTGACCAATCAGAGTTTTAATCCTGTCTGAGGGAGGCTACTTGCGTGTAGAGCGGCTCTCTGGACCAGAGAGCTCAATCCAGATTAGGCAAAGCTCCAACTAAGCCCAGACTCCATGGGTCTGACCCAGGCCGTCTGGATGTGAGCTCTGTCACCTTTTCAGTGGGAGTTGTCATTTCACAGCGATCTGAGATCAGTTTTGTGATTAGTAAAGATGATTTTAAGTATTTGGAAAGGTCAAGCTGGTTCCAGCCCACTATTGTTACTGCCTGCTCCTATCATGTGCCTGCCAAGCTGAAAAGCCGCTCACTCGGCTGCAAAGCCATTCATGCACACTGGAGATGTGATTCATTGTAATTGTTTTCTGACAAGCGATGATAACGGTAATATATGTTATGCTGCAGGGCATGCAGTTTAAGGAGCTTGTGTAATGGGTTAGTTTCTCGTAAATTCCTGGAACGTAAGGAGAAGCTTTCTGAAGACCCTACGTGTAGTTGAGGATAACAACAGGACCGAATTAGAGACTCCACTGTGCTACTTTAAACACTGTGCTAATCTAGATGTATGTCTTTAACCATTGCGTTGGTGTCTTGTGTCTTTTGCAGCATTAACACGCCATTCTTAAAATGCTGCGCTCTAGTTAAAAGTAGTTCTACATTTAAAAACGTCTCTAGACCATGAGCATTTTTTCATTGTACTGACCTCCGTCGTGTGTTTTTAGTAGCAATAAAGCACTCTGTGGTCCTTTCTGGTTTGCAGAGAGCTCCATTTGAGCCACTAGAGTCAGTCCAGCTTAATATCTAAAGTATCTTAATATACTAAAGACAATGCTCCTGACCATGCTCACTTCCTTCAAGAGGGTGGGGGACCTGCAGGCATTTAGGTCAGAGAAGCCAAAGTCCCTTTCAAGGAAAGTCTGTTCACCCAGCAGCCATATTCGCAACACCTCCGGGCAGCTATTTCGGGCATCCAGGACCAAGTCCTATTTATTTGAATCGGGGAATCCTGAAATCTAAAAAAATGCTTGCCGAACTCACAATTAAATAACATATTTCAAATCAGCAGCAAAATCTGACATGAACTGTCCCATAAATGTTGTTTCTTATGTTCAAATAGCTTTAACAAAAGCTTCTTTTTCAATCTAGACGAGCCAAAGCGTGCAGTCCTAAGCGTGAGTCAAACAGCAGCTGCAGTGACGCAATGACTTTATCAATCAGCTATTGGCTCTTTTACTTAGAGGGTGGGACATATTCCGCAATTGTGCGTGTTGCAGTTTCTCCCATTCATAACTAATAGGAGGAACCGTCTTTCTATATCTATAGTCTTTGCCAAAGCGTGCCTTGAATTCGGGCTGGCCCTGGCTCAGGTGATCCTGAAACCCCAGCCCGGATATGTGCCCAAAGTTCCCACCATTCCCTTTCGGTATCAGTTGGTGAACTTGCAAGCACTGGAGGAGGCAGACCCAGCCCTTGTGTTGCTGTGTCCCGTTCACGCACTGCGTATTTACATGGACTGCACAGAGAGCTTCAGAAGCTCTGAGCAGCTGAAGCTCTGCTTTGGAGGTCAGCAGATAGGAAAAGCCATCTCCAAGCAGAGTTTGGCCCAATGGATAGTGGATGTCAACCCTTGTACTGGGCTAGATGCCCATATGAAGTGGATTGGTGTGAGGGACAGAAAAAGATGGCGCCGATAGCAATGGCATGCCGTCTGCTCCTCTGCTTTTTCCGTTTGTTTCCTGGCCTGTTTATGTTTATACATTTTTCATCTTTAATAAGTCAAAACGTTGCTACACCGTTAATATACGATCGCCAAATGCTGCTTGATATTAGATCTACTATAGCGTTTTGCCCCAACAAGGACGTGACTGGTTCGAGTTTCAGCTTACCACCTCCACCTTTCTTGATGAACATACCTTTATGGTTGCGCCGTGTACCAGGTGCTTTTTCCTGGAGGAAACGGCGCAGGAGGAGAGGAAAGCGGGGAGGTATTGCTGTTAGGCTAAGAGCCTGCATGGCCTCTCGACTGGACTGTCAGCCTCGTCTGGATGTTTTTTGGCCGGAGTTGGATCGCGGCCTTTACATCTCACTGCGCTCTCTGGAAATTCCCTATCAATGGATCGTCCATCTGTCAGCGGATTCGTCATTGCAGCCTCTCCGGCGACGCTCACCTCGTCTTCGGCACGGTGGGGTGGATCATCATCATCTTCGTCCACTGTGTCGGGCATCGCACATCTTGCAACCGGTTAGTGACTCATCTTCGATCACAATGGCTTTAGTAAATTCGAGGTCGCTTGGAAACAAGACGTTTATTCTTAACGACTTTATAAACTCTGGCAACTTAGACTTTTTGTTTGTGACAGAAACTTGGCTTTCTGTTGGTGATAATAGTCCTTTTTCAGAACTTACACCTCTTAATTATAATTTTTTTAATTCCCCCTGTTTATCTGGCCGGGGTGGAGGACTGGCATCTGTTTTTAGAAACAGTTTCTGTTGCCGAATAATAGAAACGGACACTTTCACAAGCTTTGAAGTTCAACTTTTTTCATTGGACCTGTTGAACTCGCTAGTGGTGGCAGTGGTTTATCGTCCACCAAAAACAAATAAAAACTTAATTACCGAGTTCTCTGAATTTCTAGAAGGTATCACTCCTAAATTTGACAGAATCTTAATTGTTGGTGATTTTAACATTCATGTCTGTTGTGACTCCACAGCATTAGCAAAAGAGTTTCTTAGTCTCATAGATGCTCATGATTTCTGTCAGTGGGTGAAAGAACCTACACATGCACATGGTCATATTCTAGACTTGGTGCTAACACATGGCCTTTCTATCTTAGGTGTTCGTATTGGTGGTTTAAGTTTTTCAGATCATAAGCCTATTATGTTTACTGTTGATATTTCTTGTCATACTACTGAAATTATTAGACCTGCAAAGTGGTCACGTGTTGGCCTGTTTGGTCCAACATCTGTGGAAAACTTTTCAGTAGCATTCAATGAGGCTTGTCATTTGCTTTCTCTGGATTATCTTGCTAATGTGTTAAATGTGGATGAGCTTCTTTACATGTTTAATTCTTTATGCACCAGTGTTTTAGATATTGTTGCCCCTATGAAACTAAAAAAACCATAAAAGCAAAGTTGAACCATGGCTAAACAGCAATACTCGTAGTTTAAGACAAGCCTGCAGAAGAGCAGAACGCAGGTGGAAAAAGGATAAACTACAAATATCCTATGAAATCCTACGGGAGTCTTTAATTACATATCAAAAAGCTGTGAAAGTTGCCAAATCGGACTATTTTTCTGAGTTAATTTCTAAAAGCACTAACAACCCCAGGACTCTATTTAATATATTGAATTCTGTTTTTAATCCAACAAGCAATATTTATTTAGTGGAGTCCTCAACTTTGTGTGTAGACTTTTTAAGATTTTTTGTGGATAAAATAGATGTAATTAGACAGTCCATTATTCCTTCTACTGATGACCCTGTAGATTTTTTGAGTCCCACTAGTTTTTTTAATTCATTTGAGCCGATTACTATGTTGGGTTTAATGGATTCAGTTGTTAAGCTGAAGCCTACTACTTCTGCTCTTGATATTGTTCCTACCCAATTTTTTAAATTGGTATTTGGTAGTGTTGGGGACTGGATTCTAGCAATTATAAATAAGAGCCTTCTTTCTGGATCTGTTCCAGCTTTTTGTAAACACTCTATGGTGAAACCTCTGTTGAAAAAGCCAAATCTGGACACAACTGTTTTATCGCACTTTAGGCCAATTTCAAATTTACCTTTTGTTGCAAAAATCTTAGAGAGAGCTGTATTTATGCAGTTACAGAGCTTTTTGTCAAAAAATAGTGTTTTTGAAAAATTCCAGTCTGGATTTATGAAAAATCATAGTACTGAGTCTGCACTTCTAAGAGTATTAAATGACATTTTATTATTCGTTGACTCTGGGAACTCAGTAATTTTAGTACTCTTAGATTTGAGTGCTGCTTTTGATACAGTTGATCATGATATTCTTTTATCACACCTTGAAAAGTGTGTGGGCATCCAAGGAACTGCCCTTCGCTGGTTCAGATCTTATCTTACTAATAGAACCTTTTCAATAGGTATTGGTCATGCTGTTTCATCTGTAGCACCCCTAACCTGTGGTGTTCCCCAAGGATCTATTCTGGCTCCCATTTTGTTTTCACTCTACATGCTTCCACTAGGTTAAATTTTTAGGAAGCATGGAGTGTCTTTCCATTTTTATGCAGATGACACCCAAATTTATTTACCTTTAAAACATAATGACAAGCAAGGCCTAGAAACCTTGCTTGCATGCTTGGCCGATGTACGATCTTGGATGTCTCTGAATTTTTTGCATTTAAATGAGGGTAAGACTGAAGTGATTGTCTTTGGGCCCTCAGGGGGAAAAGGAAAACCAAATATTAATTGTGGTCATTTAAATTCCTATATCAAACCAACTGTGAAAAATTTGGGAGTTATTTTTGATTCTTCCCTTAAGATCGACCAACATATAAATTCAGTAGTTAAGTCATGTTTTTTTCATCTTAAACTTTTGTCAAAAGTTAAAACTTTTCTGTCTTCTAAGGATCTTGAAAGAGTAACACATGCATTTGTTTTATCTCGGTTGGACTATTGTAACTCATTGTATGTTGGATTACCCCAATCCTTCATGTCACGACTACAGATGGTCCAAAATGCTGCAGCCAGGTTTTTAACTGGTGTTCGTAAACGAGAACACATTACTCCGATTTTGGTGTCCCTTAAGTGGTTGCCAGTGCGTTATAGAGTTGAATTTTGCTGTTTGTCTTTAAGTCTTTAAATGGTCTGGCACCTTCCTATTTGTCAGACCTTTTAAACGTGAACTCATCAGTTAGATGCTTGCGATCCTCAGACAGTATTACTCTGTCTTATCCAAGATCAAGACTGAAGATGAGAGGTGACCGTGCGTTTGCAGTGGCCGGTCCAAAGTTATGGAACAGTCTTCCTTTGTCTGTAAGATCTGCTTCATCCTTATATGATTTTAAATCGAAGTTACAGTCTCATCTTCTAAGTCTTGCATTTCATTCATTCTAACTCTTGTTTTTTTTAAATTTTGTGATGTCTTTTTTACTACTACTGTCTTTTATTTTATTCCTTTCTCTGTACAGCACAGTGGTCAACTTTTGTTGTGTTTATTTGTGCTTTATAAATAAATGAAATGAAATGAATGAATGAAATATGCTGTGATTCCCCTTTGGTAATCCCATATGTGTCTTTCCCTGGGCAGTTCTGCTCTGTATCAGATAGTAGTTCCTCCCTGGCTAGGTAGGACCTACCGCAGAGATCTTCCATATGTAGCACAGCCCCACGGGTCAGTCCATATGTGTATCCACCACACATTACCTCCCTTTCGGCAGGGTGTGGCTTCAGTAGCGTCTATCTCCATTGGACTAAGCACGCTTCCCCAGCATTAACAACACTCGTCATGGCTGAAAAATATGAGAATTGAGATTCGAAGCACTCTTCCCTGTGAAATATCACGATAAGAGGGACAGCAGCTATTATCGTCTCCAGGTAAGCTCTGTCCCTTCCATCCAATTGGAATGGAGGACTATTTTCCTTGGGCTTACGTGGGGCACTGAGTAGGTTACAACTGGGGGCAGTTGTCAAAAGGGCATGCTACAGCTTGCCAGCATCTGCATCTCAGACACTTGTAACACAGTTCAGTGATGGTGGCGCTTTCCATAGGGACCCCAATACATCAGTATCGACATAACGTCAAAGTGACTGACTGAATGTGAAACTTTTGTACAATGACAACTTTTAGTTTTAAAAGTGGAGGCTGCATTTATTTGATCACTTTTAATCAATTTAATGCATCTTTGCTAAATAAAAATATATAATAACAATTCTTAAAAAAAAAAAAAAACGACCCCAAAGTTTTGAACGATATTGTACGTTAGACTTTTTTTAAAGCGGAAACTATCTTACATACATGGGAGTCAGTAAATGATAACAGAAGTTTCAATTTTCTATGATTTATCCCTTTAATAACTGCCACCCAGTGATCCCAATTTAAACCTCAGTTTCTTTGTTATTAATGCTGAGGTAAATATCAACTGTCTAACTCCATCTAAATTGTTGCAGATCCGTGCAGTGGCAAACATTAAGCTAATGTAATTAAGCCTCCTGAATGAATTAAATGTCTGTTTCCATGGAGCCGCCTAGCAGATTGCGAGCGTTAAGATACAGGGAAGGACATTCATCAGTCACAATGGCTCCTTATGCAAATGCTCATATAATTCTTGTGTCTGATGTTTTGTACACAAGTCCAACAAACATATTTGCTTAGTAAGATTTCCAAAAGTTTTTTTTTTTTTTACTTCATTTGGAGGTTCTATAGAGTTTGCTGTTAATAGAGGTCATTTGGGGTTTTCTTTTCCATATGGCCCCTGTGGCTCCCTTCAGTTCTACATCAGACCCAGAGTTCTGGTGAGCAAATCAATAGACAGGCCAGAGTTTCACCTGTAGAGGAAATCAGTCGAGCACACCTGTACAACAGAAGAAAACTCTTTCTGCTTGTAGGGTTTTCCCTCCAGGTTGCAGTGGGATTGGTGTGAGCCTGTCCACAGTAATCAATCCTGTTTCTGAGCACGGCTCCAAGGTACGCAGGGACACTGGGCCTGTTTAACAGGATAAGAGGAAGTGGGGGATGGAGTGGTGTAGTGTTTACAAATCTCACCCCACGAATCCTTTATATCCCTGGCAAATGCAGACAGTCTTGTTTACTTGCTTCCTTTTGTGTATGGAGCTTTTTTGCATATTTCTGGGCCTTTGACGTTGTGATGTCTTATTGACAATAATTCATTCTTTTAAAAAAACGTATAGGCACTGGAAAAACATTTGTATGACGACTCAAAATATCAGTTATTCTTTTTGTTTTTTTGTGTTCTGATTCATTGGATATGCTGCAAAAGACGTTAGTTTGTTTAGAATAACAATTGAAAAGCTCAAAATGAATATCATTTTCATACTATGACTTCGAATGTTATGATCCCTGAATTCACATGTAGCATTTAAAATAATTTGACTTTAGTTTTTGGTGTTTTATTTTTAATCTAATTTAGTCTTATATTTAGAAATCTTAATATTAGCCAGTTATCAGATTTTGAAAATAATTATCAGTTTATCTGTAAATTGTAACATGCATACCTTGTGATAGCACCAATGTTACCATGACTTAACATTGAGCAACGAGTCACTCATTGCTAAACTGTTTTATCTTTGGTCATACTTGGATGAAAATGAATCAGCAGTTCACTGGAGATATGCATCCATTTTAATCTCCCAAGGTGATTTTCTATTGATTTTCAGCAATTAACTTCATTCACAACCTCGTGACTGAACCAAAAGACAATGTTTGCCTGGTCAACGTGGCCCTGTTAGCTCCAACTCAGGTTTTTGGCTCAAAAAAACCTGGCTGCAGAACTGAGCACCCATGAGATGGCAGAACTGAAACTGCCTACTTCCAGAGTTAGCAGCAGCTGAAGAATTGAGATAACTAATGGATGGCTTTCTCCAGGTGTTATAGACCTCCTTAGGCTAGCCTCTGCAGCCTCGCTGTCAGTGTGTACGACCCTTAAGAAGGAGTTGAGCAGTGATGATAGATGGTAATGATGAGAACAGCTCTGCGCTAATAAACAGAAACAGAGGAACAGCCTGCTATATACTTCTAACAACACATGTGCGACTGGAGCTTTGTGTGTATTGTTCTCCATATAGACATTATTTGAAATTAGTTACTTTGTGAAATAAAAAAAAGACCTGTAGAAGACTTCAAAAGTTGTCCGTCTCACCAGCTATGCGTCAAACACTACTGTAGAGACACTATAGTGAAGCTTATTCTAAGAATAAAGATGTTATGAGTGGTTGTCATGTGCAGTGCTGACTGTAACGAGCAGCTCTTATTCTCTGAGTGCCTACAGGATGCCCACTCCACCAAATAGAGAGATAAAAGGGCCCATCCATGCACCTCTGAAGCCCCGCTAAACTCAGGATTTCCTGGGCTTTCATTAATGCTGTGGCTCTGGGCCAAATCCACTGTATCTTTACCACAGTAGAATAAGCCTGATGTATTTTGAGCCATGCTAAGAAGTACTCATAAAGAGTTTTTTGTATACATCTATTGAATGTAATTTGTTGGAATGTGTGTGTGTGTGTGTATACAGTACATACATACATACATATACAGATCCTTCTCAAAAAATTAGCATATTGTGATAAAGTTCATTATTTTCCATAATGTAATGATAAAAATTAAACTTTCATATATTTTAGATTCATTGCACACCAACTGAAATATTTCAGGTCTTTTATTGTTTTAATACTGATGATTTTGGCATACAGCTCATGAAAACCCAAAATTCCTATCTCAAAGAATTAGCATATCATGAAAAGGTTCTCTAAACGAGCTATTAACCTAATCATCTGAATCAACTAATTAACTCTAAACACCTGCAAAAGATTCCTGAGGCTTTTAAAAACTCCCAGCCTGGTTCATTACTCAAAACCGCAATCATGGGTAAGACTGCCGACCTGACTGCTGTCCAGAAGGCCATCATTGACACCCTCAAGCGAGAGGGTAAGACACAGAAAGAAATTTCTGAACGAATAGGCTGTTCCCAGAGTGCTGTATCAAGGCACCTCAGTGGGAAGTCTGTGGGAAGGAAAAAGTGTGGCAAAAAACGCTGCACAACGAGAAGAGGTGACCGGACCCTGAGGAAGATTGTGGAGAAGGACCGATTCCAGACCTTGGGGGACCTGCGGAAGCAGTGGACTGAGTCTGGAGTAGAAACATCCAGAGCCACCGTGCACAGGCGTGTGCAGGAAATGGGCTACAGGTGCCGCATTCCCCAGGTCAAGCCACTTTTGAACCAGAAACAGCGGCAGAAGCGCCTGACCTGGGCTACAGAGAAGCAGCACTGGACTGTTGCTCAGTGGTCCAAAGTCATTCGGAAATCAAGGTGCCAGAGTCTGGAGGAAGACTGGGGAGAAGGAAATGCCAAAATGCCTGAAGTCCAGTGTCAAGTTCCCACAGTCAGTGATGGTCTGGGGTGCCATGTCAGCTGCTGGTGTTGGTCCACTGTGTTTTATCAAGGGCAGGGTCAATGCAGCTAGCTATCAGGAGATTTTGGAGCACTTCATGCTTCCATCTGCTGAAAAGCTTTATGGAGATGAAGATTTCGTTTTTCAGCACGACCTGGCACCTGCTCACAGTGCCAAAACCACTGGTAAATGGTTTACTGACCATGGTATTACTGTGCTCAATTGGCCTGCCAACTCTCCTGACCTGAACCCCATAGAGAATCTGTGGGATATTGTGAAGAGAAAGTTGAGAGACGCAAGACCCAACACTCTGGATGAGCTTAAGGCCGCTATCGAAGCATCCTGGGCCTCCATAACACCTCAGCAGTGCCACAGGCTGATTGCCTCCATGCCACGCCGCATTGAAGCAGTCATTTCTGCAAAAGGATTCCCGACCAAGTATTGAGTGCATAACTGAACATAATTATTTGAAGGTTGACTTTTTTTGTATTAAAAACACTTTTCTTTTATTGGTCGGATGAAATATGCTAATTTTTTGAGATAGGAATTTTGGGTTTTCATGAGCTGTATGCCAAAATCATCAGTATTAAAACAATAAAAGACCTGAAATATTTCAGTTGGTGTGCAATGAATCTAAAATATATGAAAGTTTAATTTTTATCATTACATTATGGAAAATAATGAACTTTATCACAATATGCTAATTTTTTGAGAAGGACCTGTATATAAATACAGTGGTGGAAATGGCCGAGATTCAAAAAATATATCATGAAATATGACATTAAAAAGTGTATAAATCATTCATTTTTCTAAAGTGATACTGTCCAACAACGACACTAGCAGTTAAAGTTACATTTGTTACACCATGAAGCAGAATCTCTCTTGCCTACCCTGAGCCCATTGAGTTTTAACAGACCACCTAAAGTGTAATTGAGAAAAAATATGCAAAAGTCATGTGAGAGCAGGCAATGTCTCCATCAAGATATGATTGGCTGTTCACGCGATAAATCCCGCCTCTTGTTTTTGTGCGCATTCTGTATTTGAGAATCGGTCCAAATGAATAAATAATGGTACTAATGAGAAGACTAGTTAAGAAGTTAAAAAAAAATATATATATATATCACCACTTTATGTCATGTCAAACTTGAAATGACTTAAACATGATCTGTAAAGTTTTTGTTAAAATATGTTCAAATGAAGTGTAATTGGAACATGCAAAAAAACTATGAAAAAAAAAACAGCGAGGAATTTGCCTCCTCATTTCAGAACATTATGCCTCATAAATATATATGTAATAACATATATGTTTTTGAAAAAATCTCTTATGTTCACTAAGGCTCCATTTATTTGATAAAAAAATACAGTAAAAATATTAATATTCTGAAATGTTCAGACCTAAAACCTCAAATATTTGAAAATTTTATTTATTCCTGTGATGGTAAAGTATTTATATAACATGTATATAATGTCTATAGTTATAATATAATTGTTGTTGTGAACATAGCAGGGAGGTTGTGCAGGGTCAGAATTATTTAAAATGCAGGGTGCCTTGTGTCTTTTAAAGGAGTCCAGTAATGCAGACACTATTTAAAATCAATGACAATATTTATTTCAGTGGTGCAATTGCATTATATTATCTCTTTTTTTTTTACTCAACAAAAAAGTCTCAATATTTTTATATATTGGCTAAAACGTTTATGAACTCTTCTTGACAAAGAAATTAATTCAATTTCAGTTTGTGTTCTACTAGACAACAAAAACATAGCAAGTGATAAAATACTCAGATGGGTTGTGTGATTTATGGCGTGGGACTATATTTATCTATTTGTGCATTATATTGTCTTCAATATCAGTGTGTGGAAATCTATTCCATCTATTCTATGTTTTGTGCGGCACTAACTAATATTAATAAATAACAATGATAATTAATAAATAACAAAAAATGTCTGACAATTTTCAGTTTAGGCCTGTTTAATGATCGTAATGGTTTTAATTACCCATTTTGTCCCCAGAAATCTCAGAAATTATTAAGTATTGGAACTGATATTGGCCTTAGTATTGGATTACTGATACAGTTAAAGTTGTGTTATGACACATTATATGTAGTTATCTATTAAAAGTGGTTTAATGAGCATTTGTCTCAAGTTTCCTGAGGGTGTGTTAATGTGCATTCACTGCATTGCATTGTGTTGTGCATGTTTTCAGTGTGTGATATTGACTTTCTTGTATGTGGCGGGGTCTCTAATGGAGCGTATTGATTGAATACCTCTGAAGGAATGACTGTGGAGAAAGGTGAATGCACAACAGCTAGCTTTGTTTGTTTTAATTAGTGTGTAGTGCTGAAGGCCCCATGCCAGAGAAGAATTAAATCATAAGCCACATCTCCAGCGACTTTACTTTCTTAACTCTAATTACTCTCGAATTGTAGCCCTCCTACACTCTGAGAGCTGGGTAGTTGAGGAGAATTTATAAGGATGTGGGCTGCCATCCTGCTTTAATTCACAGCTACACTGGATATACACTGCAATTTTTGTTTTGTATTCAAATGTCAGATGGTCATGCTGTGGATAATTGAGGTCCCTGCTCTAGTTGCAGGTTGAAAATAAAAAGTAGATCAAATAAAAGATCCACAGTGCTGACATGTGGTGAAGGTTTGAGTTGCGTAGCCGTAATTAACGTCTCTTCATTTTGAACCTTGTAACATCATGAACAATATCATGCATTTTAAGTGTTTCATCATTCATATAAGTTGTGTTCTCAAGATTCAAGATTTCAAAATATCTTATCTATGGTCGAGATACCCTTAGTTAGCTATATTGAAGCTATTTGAGGTGTGTGCGCATTTTAGTTTTACTTGTAAAAAAATAAAAGATAAAGATTTACAGAAAAAGTAGTAACATTATAAGAATAAAGCTGTAATCTCATTATAGGCCTTTCACAAGTCATAAATGTCAAGAATAAAGACAATTGCGAGATTAAAGTGGTAATATTTTGAGTCAAAATGACAAAAATAATATTACAGTATTAATAGAATTCAGATTCATTTCTTGCAATGATGAAGCTAATGCCTTGGGAACCTATAATCATACATTTATGATTTTATTGTAAATTTTAACTAAAATAATTCTATATTATTCATGCAATATTATGCCCTTCAACTCCAAATTTTACAACTTTATTCTTATAATGTTATATTTTATATCAATATTTATTGAATATATATATATATATATANAGTAGGAGTGACAGCACTAATCTTAAATATATAAATGTATCTACAAAAAACACTTTTCACAAATTTATAGTGAAGTACTGCAAAATTTAAGAAGAAAATCTGCTATAAAATACCCTAAAAGGCCACTAAGTAATTTGAAACTGTTAAAAGACTCAAACAAATCAATAACTATTTTTTAAAACTAGTTCCTTTATATGAACCATCCCAACAAACTGATTATCTCTCATACAACTTACATGAAAGTGTATGTAAAATTTTGAGATGGTTGTCAAACTGTGTCCTGAATGGAATACAATTCCATGTCTTAAATATAGGATGATTTTACTTTTCAGATTTCATATTGCTATATTAAACGGAACAGTTGGCAACCCTAATTCCACATCACCACACTACTTTGCCCCCTATGGCCACGGTCCACAGTGATTGCATGTGTCAGAAGGCTCCCTCTGCTCACTGTAGCGTTACAGGTGGCTGATGGGAGAAAAAGCCCATTGTGCTGAGCTGATAGAATGCTCAGTCACTCTGCTAAATGTGCCACGGCCATCTCCATCGATTTAGTGTCACTTCTCAGATGACAGACCAATTCAGACAAGGTGTACAGCATGGCGGTAGTAATATGATTTGGACTGCAGAAAAACAATTCAGGAAATACCAGGAGGGATTCACATGGTTCAGAGCAATGGAAGATGAAATGTTGATAAGAATGCCTTAGTGATTCGTTTAGATACATGAGATTGGTTTATTGTTCTTGTTATATTACTTTAAATGAAATATACAGCAAACCTGATTCATACATGCCTATACTGTACTGTATGTAGGGCCTATATTTAATGAAAGCTTCTTGTGTATTTGTTGAAAATGGTCATAACTGCCATAAAGTTTCCTCAAACAAATTCACAGATCCATTTCAGCTATTCCTCTTACCTCCAAAAGCTAAAAAAGTCACTTTTAACAAAGCATTTTGTAGTCATAGAACACTAACAGCCATCAGAAATAATCCAAACACAGTGTCTTGCACTGGCAAGAGTTTAAAGATTCCTCACTGACAGACAGCCTGGCAGGTGGAACGGCAGGGGATAAAACTAGAATACATAAGCAAGCTTTTGGATCTCCATCCTGTATCTTCTTTCCTACTCCTACTGTATGCGAAAATATCTGCCATTTTTACTTAAATCTTCCCAGCAGTCAGTCATCCGCTTGTTGACAGCAGCGGACTGTAGCAATAGCAAGCAAAAGAAATCACTCTCAATAACAAAGTTTGGGAAAATCCCAACCTTTTTTAAAGAGAATTTTTCCACAAAGTAGGCTATATCCTGTTAGCTCTTTTCCCATCTGTAACATGTTTGATTGTTAAAAATGTATTGATGATATAGAGCTTTGTGCTATTGTTGTGTAGTCTTTTAGTTTGCATTTTGCCTTGTTCAGAGTCTGTTTGTAGTCCCTTTGTAGGTTGTTGTTTATTAGTTCCTTGATTGTTCCCAGCTGTTTCGATTAGTTCATGTGCATTTATAGACCTTGTGTTTCCCTAGTCGATGGTCGAGCTTTGTTCTGTCAGTGAGTCTCACTTTTCAAGTCATCGTCTGATTTTGTTTATTTTGTATTTGTTCTCATCTGTGGTAAACTGCTTTAGGGTTCCACTCGACTCGCCTACAGTTCACATTATGTGACACAAGCACATTTCTTCTGGGATGGTTGTTTCTTCGACTATGGACATTTTTAACCTTGTTGACTTTTTGAAAATAAAGTATTTTAAAACAGAATTTTCACACTCTAAAGAGTTTAATTTGTCCACTAAAAATGTCCTATATGTATATGGGTCATTGACGAATAAGGTTTTTAAAAGTTTAAAAAAACACATAATACAGATATAATTAATTTTGAAGTTTTATTAAGTGTTATCAATGAGATTATGTGGTTTTTATAGTCAATTAACACTGCTTTTGTCATTTTTTACAAGATGGACAAAATTTGTCACCAAAAAGTCATTCGGTTTACCTAAAATATTGGTTTTACCAAATGACACTTTTGGTTATACCAAATGACGATATTTTCAAACAATGCAAACAGGCGGATACCTAGCTAGCTAGCTAGTCAGCTTGCTAGCTAGCTAGCAAAAGGACAATCAAACATTTTATATTTAGTTCAAGTTTTTAAAATATTACAACATTTTCCATGTTTTATTGCGGTTGTACTGAATGACCTGATGTTTCAGGACATGCATATGAGCAAGTGAAAATGTGAATTTTTCAAATAGTTAAAAGAGAGTTAGTTACTTTGCTTCACGACCATGTGGCCCTTTGCAGGTGTCTGAATGATGTCACATCCTGTCACATGATATTGACTGCATGACTTCCCTTGGTCCCTTTATATTGGTTACTCCGAATGACATCAATGAAATAAATTTTTCCGGACATTTTTCTCATAACAAAGCAATGACTTCTACACATAATTTTAATACCATTTTGCACTATGTTGATATATGATGTTATAAAATCATGCCAGAATAAAATATATATACATTTATTACATTATAAGATATTTTAATCACAAATGAAATGGCTGTATTGGCCTTTGGACGGTTAAACCGAATGACGTTTTGACACTTCAAAATCTTTAAAATATCTTTATATGTAGCAAAATGTAACTAAAACCTTTTGGATTCATAAATGAGATCTAGTTGTACTACCTTACATACTTTGGATGTCATATCTTTGTTTTTTATTATTTTTAAGGCCTTTGGACAAAAAACCTGTCACGTCATTGACCCATAAATACATCACATAACAGTTCTGTGAATTTTTGTCCTAAAGAAATAAAAATTTCCACCGCATTTTGACTAATATATTGTGCTTTATAGCATTTGGTGACAAAAATGACGGTTGTGTAAATTACATTTTGAACATTTTTGGAATAAAATGACTGTATTTTTGACCAATTTCACAGCTAGCATTTTATAGGCCAGATTTACTAAACAGGGCAAATTAGCATGAGAGCGCAATTCCAAAAAAGCACCAATGGGAGTGGAAAGTTCTGTGCGTGATCTACTGACGACGCGCACATTAAAGAACACAGACACAGCCGGATCATTTCCATAACGACCAACGCAATCTACCAAGAGCAACACAAATTAGCGTTTTGTTTAAGACATGCTTATTTTGGGTGGTAAATAATGATGCAAATACCAGTAAATTGACTAACTTAAACCTTAGTAAATCACCTTGCATGATTCATTTAAATACTCTTCTCCCATAAATTTTACGTCTGAAAAGGAAACTTCTACAAATGCATATGCAATAAGGTCAGCCACAAAAATAACTGTGTCCACGCCTTTTCAGTGCTAATTTTTTTACTGCATGTCTTTAGTAAGTCCCGACAGTAGTTTTTTAACTGCAAAAGCGTGTTTGCGCTGTGCAAGCTGTTAGTAAATCTGGACCTATGTATCCTAAAATTGTTTGTTTATATTATCATATTTTTTAACATAAAAGGCATTTGAAAAGCAGTAAAAAAAAATAATAAACATTTTTAATGTTATCTTGATGTAACAAATGAAAAATTCACCTTTTTTTGAATGTACAATATTTATTTATTTGGTAAGCAATATACTGTAAGTGGGATGATGTACAGTCAGTCAATCACAAACCAAGCCATTTAGGGTGATACTCTGTACCTTATATTTGTTTATGATTTGCCCTGCTAAACCTCATATCTCTTATACCTAATTAACGTTAGATGTTTCCTTTTTATTTCCATAGGTGAACCTCGCAAGTTTGACCCAACATTTAGAGGGCCAGTTTATAACAGGTAAATCAATTTTCATGTCTTTTCAGTGTTGCAGATTTACACTTGACTCAATCCATTGATCACTGTCAACATTATTTCTGACATCATGAACCTCTGGTGCTAGTGTCCTCATCATTCAAAAGCCATTTTAACTATTCAGGGGTGCGTTTCCCAAAGCCAATCATCATCGCAAGTTCCGTCATTACCAATAGATTTCAATGGAACTTGCAACCACAGTTGGCTAAGGATGCTTTTGGGAAATGCACCCCAGGATGTGATGTAACATACAAACCATCATGAGGATAGCTTTCTGACTTTTGACCTTTACTCACAAGAGTAATAAATTCAAAACAGCTGATGAATGTGGTGATGCATCAAGCACTGGTGGAGTATTTATTGCTATTTTCTGTGGAGTGAAATATATATTATACTATATAATATGTAATTTACAATATTTGCATGTAAATATTGAAGGTGATAGTTTTTGAAGTAAAAAGAAACATTAAGTTTTAAAGTTTGTCCTTTGATTTTAATAATAAATGCAACAAAGGGTAACTGCACTGACAGTAATGTCTCTGTTCACTTTGTTACTCTGTTTGCAATTCTCTTCTCACAGAAAAATTCACTGTTGTCATGGAGATGCTCTCCTTACATTCCTTTTTATTGCATTCATTTGATCTCATATGTTGCTAAATATTTATTTAAGTGTATGTATCACGTGGATCATCAGCTGAACAAATCCAATACATCACAGCTAGATGCTTTATAGTCCTTTAGCTGGTCTGTAAATCAGTGGGCTTGATAAAACTCTGCGTCTAGGGTATAGTTTATTTATAGATTAATGTATCTATTTAAAGCTAAAGGTTATATGCTGTTGGAAAACAGCACAAATCAATGGCATTTACTTAGTAAAGTAAGAGTGAGTGGAATCTGAGCAGCTGTAAAACAATCAAAAGCAGAGCAAACGGAGGCCCAGTAACCCATATAGAGTGATGATGGATCATTAAATAAAGAATGAGGAGACTGTTCACTTCACTAATCATGTCTGCCTGAGGAGCGGAAGGCAGGGAGTGCGGCTAGTGAAAGTGTGGCCGAGGGAGAAAGAAGCTGCTGTCTTGTATTACCTCTTTTCAAAGGAAAGATCACAGTCAGACCATTTCAAAGCACAGTGGACTTGCCATTTCAACATGATATTATTAGTATTTGTTGTGATCCTTCTGTAAAGAGTAGTTCTGTTTCTGTACAGTTGGATAGGCAACAAAAATGTACAATATCAGCATAATGAAAGTCCCTATTGATTGCACTCATGGAATTCATAGGTTTGTTTCATTGTAATAATAATAAATATGAATAGATTAAATAGGTTTATTTATTTATGAAAGAATATTTATTTATTTATTAATTAAATAATATGAATTAATATTATGTTTTATTAAAATATTTGTATTATTACATATTATTAATATTTATTTATTAAATTAAATTCAAACAAACTTCTTTCACGTTGTCATTATGGGGTATTGTTTGTAGAATTTTGAAGAAAATAATGAATCCAATCCCTTTTGGAATAAGGCTGTAACATAACAAAATGTGGAAAAAGTGAAGCGCTGTGAATACTTTCCGGGTGCACTGTATATGCTCTACGAAAGAGATCACCCTGGCCATTTTGCCGATTCATGGGCTGATGCTGTGAGGACATTTATCAAGGCATCTTTTGTAAAAGGTTCCCGACATGATTGGCTTCAATGAGCCCATTAGCACTCTGATGTGAATATTTGGATGAGATGATTACACATTTGATGCAAAGCAATTACACACAGAGAGAGAGAGAGTCAAAGCACAAGACATTACCCTCAAATGTCTATTGCTTTTCTTCATTCTGAGTCTTTAGCAGGAGAAATTAGGGATGAAAAATTCGCTGGCAGAGGTTTGAATGCTTCAGCCATTTAAATTCCTCACCAGCCCCTTTTGCATTCCATTGAAGTGGGAAGAGGGAGACAGGAGCGATTGGCTTTTGATATCTGGAGATGTAATTATAGATCGCACTATGTACAGCAAAGCCAAAGTTATTCTACGCTTTCTCTTCATGTATGATGGTTCGATTTGTCTCACCCATTGGTTTCATATTGAATGAGGTCAGTGAGCTTGGCTAATGGGAAGTAGATGACAGTCATATTCGAAGTTCAGAAGTTAAACGGGCTAAAATAACCTACGTGCCTGTACTCTCAGAGTTACGTGAAGTCAGCCAGTCAGATTAGAGTTTGCCAGATTGGGAAAGTGCTTTCCAGTTTTGTGTGCAGTATGCAATAGATGATCATGTCCTTTTATGGTCATTAGTTCCTGCTCTCAGTATAGCTTCCCAATTATCTTGCACACCCGTCTTTAATTTCTGTTTTATGCCGCATTCCAGACATAGTTGGGAATACCCAAATTGAAATTTCAATGGCGGCGTGACTCAATTTGTGTTTATCTGTCAATTATGGCAAAATGCTGACGAAAAGTTAAAAAAAAAAAAAAGGTATCTTTATATATTACATTATAAACACAACCCAATCTCATGTGAAAACGGAACTGTTTTATGAGGTGGTGATTTCTAATAAATTTGTATGATGCGATTCATTTGGAAACAATTGGTTTGATTTTTATCAAAAAAAAGTAAGCATGAAGGTCCACCTCTTAAATGTTAGTTCACCCAAAAATGAAAATTCTGTTATTTATTACTTACCCTCATGCCGTTCCACACCCGTTAGACCTTCGTTAATCTTCGGAACACAAATTAAGATATTTTTGTTGAAATCCGATGGCTCCATGAGGCCTGCATAGGGAGCAATGACATTTCCTCTCTCAAGATCCATAAAGGTACTAAAAACACATCTAAATCAGTTCATGTGAGTACAGTAGTTCAATATTAATATTATAAAGCGACAAGAATATTTTTGGTGCGCCAAAAAAACAACTAAATAACAACTTATATAGTGATGGCCGATTTCAAAACAATGCTTCAGGAAGCTTCGGAGCGTTATGAATCAGCATGTCGAATCAGCTGTTCGGAGCACCAGCAGTTTGGCGGTTTGACACGCGATCCATCATGATTCGATACGCTGATTCATAACACTCTGAAGCTTCCTGAAGCAGTGTTTTGAAATCAACCATCTCTAAATAAGTCGTTATTATGTTTTTTTTGGTGCACCAAAAATATTCTCGTTACTTTATAATATTAATATTGAACCACTGTACGCACATGAACTGATTTAAATATGTTTTTAGTACATTAATGGATCTTGAGAGATCTTGTCATTGCTGGCTGTGCAGGCCTCACTAAGTCATCGGATTTCAACAAAAATATCTTAATTTGTGTTCTGTGGATTAATGAAGGTGTTGCGGGTGTGGAACGGCATGAGGGTGAGTAATAAATGACAGAATTTTCATTTTTGGGTGAACTAACCCTTTAAACATCACCATCAGTTGGAAATAAGCAAATCGTATAAAACTTACAAATGAGATTGTATGAATTGATACAATTTAGCCACCAATTTGCCAGAATTCAAAATACTTACAAATTGCCATGAGAGTGTGTTGTACAGTATAAACCTAATTTTCCGATATGCTCGTCAGTAGACAGAATCTTTGCAATTGTGTCAAGCGATGCTTTTCACTGAGGCCTGCTTTGACGGAACTACCTTGAATTCACAAGTCGGATGTTTGACTTTGAGTGCCGTTCAAGTCATTATTTTAAATGCCCTTGAATTAAAAAGGGTTATTATTTATTTCCTGTGTCTACCTACTCCCACTTCTTAAGCCTTGTCAAGCTAGCCCACTGATTAGTGACTGTGCTGTAAATCCCTCAGACCTCAGAATGAATCCTTTGTGTAACACCACATCATTACATGAGTATAATAGTCCTTGCACATGGGCAGCAGTCTCATTCAGGGAGAAACACATGTACTCGACTGGAGCCAGTCAGAGTACTCTGCTGCCTGTTATCAGCACAGTCAATCTGCCATCCCTCAAAGGAATCACACACACAGCTGTGATATATAGAGCTGCTACTTCTAATACACAGGTCAGCTTGACACACTTACCAATGGATGTGTCCAAAAGCTGGTAAAAACTTAAAAAACATTGCTGGTCTTTCTGTCTGTCTAAGCTTAGCAACTAACTTAAACATGCCAACAACACCTAGTAACATGCTAGCAATGTACTACAAAATGCTAGCTTTTTGCATAACCAAATACGTAAGCAATGCCTAACAATATGCTAAAACATGCTAGCTAGTGTTAAAACAGGCAAACAATGTTAGTTACTTGCTAAAACACACTAGCAATGTATGTCAGCATCTAGAAACATGCTAAAACATGCTAGCAAAATGTTAAAACATGCTAGAATCATATTAGCAGCATGCTAGCAATGCCTAACAGAATGTTTAGGTATTCTGTGACTGAATTTACCTTCAAACCTTACAGTCTCAAACATTCAAGCTTTTAAAACAACTGGCCAGGCTTTCTCAAGCCAATATTAAAGTTTGTCCTGACAAATATTTTATAGTTTGTCTTGCAAAACATTTGCGCCATGGAGGGCATTTATATTTCATTTATTCATGATCGGATAGGTAACCAATTAGTAAAAAAAAAAATTAAAATAAACACGTAAATTGATCAATTGTAAATACCCCCAAACTCTTTTTGTCCTTGTTTTGTTTCTAGAGTAGCCTACACAGAATATTACACTGGATACTAGAATAAAGAAAGGGAGATTCTCAAACAATTACTTTGATTTCAGGCAATTACAGAGCCATTTTCTGTAAACCCAGATCACCCTTTTTTTTCAACATTTATAGCTCTCAAATGCTTTTGTAAATCCCTCGATCCTAAAATTAAGCTTTTCATCATTATACATTTTGTTCTTATCCATTTAACAATAATTTCTGTACTTTCTGAATGAGTTTCATCTGATCAGAAAGTAAATACAAATCAGTCAGAAAGGTGCAGTTTGTATCTTTGAATTTTATTTAAAATTTAAAGGCAGCAATTTCAATTTAGGGGGTTAAATTCAATTTTACAAAGTCTGCGATCTGTTCTCTTGCTTTTCTTGGAAGTGCAGTCTAATAGAGCGACTGTGGGTTTTTACTGAACCATCAGTCACTGCTCTTGATGTGTGAAGTTACTCCTTGTGTCATTATTTATTGTCAGAAATCTGCAGAAAATCTATTGTACAGCCTTTGTCAAGACCATCGGCAGTCATAGTGCTGGCCTCTGTTGGCTTCTGATATGAATTGGTAAGCTGTAATCAGTGCTTTGTAGATTTGATGGGAGCTTGAGAAGAGTCTTTTTTAGGCGTGCACAATATAGCAGATGCTGATAAGCAATCATTTGTTTTATATTATGGTATGTGACTGATATGATGCCCAATACTATAAATCTGTACTAAAAAAATAAAAATTCACGCTACATCCTAATCCAAAATGCTAAAATATTCCAGGTTCACTACAAGTTAAGCTAAATTGACAGCGTTTGTGGCGTAATGTCAATTACTGCAAAAAGTAATTTTGGCTTGTCCATAGTTTTCTTTAAAAAAGCAAAAATGGAGGTTACAGTGAGACACTTGCAATGAAAGTCAATGGCACCAATATTTGGAGGAATAAACAAAAATGTGAAGCTTATAATATAAAGTATGCTTATAAATATTTGCATTCATTCTTATGATAAAAGTACTGTATGTATTATTTGAGATGTCAAAATTATTTTTTCAGTCATTTTATGGATTTAAAGTTTGCAAATTTTGCATTGTCATCACAATGAATTTGTAAAATTGGATATAACCTTACATAAAAAGGTTAGCAAACCTTTTTTTTCCAATAAAATCAAGCATATTGTTTGTCTTTTGGCTATACTGTTGAAACAGTGAGTATTTTAATGGTTATGCTTTGGCCCCATTCACTTCTATTGTAAAGCCTCAGGTCAAAATTTTATTTTGAATGTAATCAACATGATGCCACAAGTTCTTTATCTTGGACTTAACTTATATTGAACTTATATTGAAAATCAGGCTTTAAAACATTATGATGTATGGTAGAAAGATGGATAACAGTTTATGGAACGGCATAGGGTTTACTGTTCCTGAGTAAAAACCATTGAAGTTAATGGCAGAAATAGAAACAAAGTGGTCGGCAAAATGGTTGATTGGAACAAAACTCTATAATCAACGTGGAAAGATATATTTTTAACACTTTTTGCTGTATCACATCATGTCTGGTTTGGACTCTATGATCTGTCCTGTGACAGATTGCATTTGGCACATTCGGCAACTTATGCTCAGATTCAGAGAAAACGGGGTATTAAAATTGATCTAGAGTCAAATTAAAATTTAATCAGAAAAGTTGGAAGCCATTTTTCTCAGTTCCAGTGTTGGCGTATCTGAGGGTGAAATCCATAGGGCTTATGAGCTGATGGGCGAACCTCTTTAGAAATGTCTCTGAGATGAGACATGAGAGTGGCTTCTGTAGACGGCAGGATAGCAGGTGAATTTGTGCTGGAGGAGCATGAAGATAATCGAGACACTGGCAGCACAGAGATGGAGAGACTGCAATAATTGACAAGAAATGTATTACAACGGGAGTCAGTCTGAAGGTGTGTGTTTTTATGTAGGAGTGTTGGAAAATAATCTAAAGTCCATATTCAGTTCAGCTGCTTGTTGTAGTCGGTAGAGCTGAGAAGCAGGTAAGAACAAAGAAAAAGGTCAAAAGTGCAAAAAATGAAATGCAGGAAGAGACAGAGAAAAACAGTTGAATTATTTAGTAAGAGAGGGATGTGTTTATAAGAGCTTAGGAGGCCTCAACTGAATGCAGTTCCTCACGCTGGTTCTCAGACACCTCTGACCAGGTGATGCAGCTGTCTGCTGTTTCTTTGTTCATCCTTGAGATCTCTGAAGCACATTATCACTGACCAATCGATTCTGAGTTTGAGAAAATCATTGTGAAGTAATCACAAGTGAGCCTAAGAACATCAGATGAGACTGGTTGAAAGTCATCTGTTATTTTGCTATATCAATGACTTTCTCATGAAAACTGCCTGCAATGTTGTAAAAATCATTATACTTCTTCCAACAACTTGACTGTATGTTTTTAGAATACTGCTAAGTACTGATAGCTGCATTCTGTGGTGTTGTGGGTGGTTGCTACAATTGTTAGCCAGTTTGATAAAGTGTTGTGGGTGTTTGCTAGAGTATACTGTTCATTGAGTGGTGTGGGTGGTTGTTAGGTAGGGTGTCCAGATTTCTCATGGTGGAATACAGGACGGGATGGACAGGAACCCCCATATCTCATATGACAAATTTTATTTCATGATAACGATATCTATCATATAGTTATTTTATTTTGCTACATAAAAAAGAACAAAGAAGCAAATTACACACAATGGGACAAATACGATAAGAGTTATAAATTAACTAAACTACATTTTTCAGGTACAGTAGGTTTATTTAACATCTTTTGTTATTTGATTAACATTAATGGCAGAGACTGGTATTTTAGGCTGCTGTCACTTTAAGACTGAATGCTAGGATCTAATATGACACATAGATATCCCTATCCATTTTTTACCGAGCTGTTTACGTTCACCTAAGCCATAACCAACTGTATTTACGTGAGATACTCCACATGATGGGCATTTTGACAACTGTATCTGTATTTGACCACTCAGACGAGATCGTGTGCTGTCTGAGAGAGTGCTTCTGATGTATGTCATTCAGCGTGATAGCACATTGAGTTCTTTTTTCACAACTTACTGTGCATAATAACTTGATGAAGATCTGCGTTAAATGTACACACGCTTCTTTGACATCTTCACGTCTGACTTCATCTCCATCTCGCTCTGTAATATCCCACCTTCACTAGCTGCAAGTTAATAGATAACGAATTGTGATTTGATGGTAATTTTGTTCTCCAAAATATACTATGACGAGATTGGCTACCATTGATTTGGCCGTTCTCGTGTGACAGAAGTCTACAACATGCTTTTAAAATGATTACTTAGAAAATACAATTTAGGAAAGAAGAAATACAGGACAAAACATGATTTTTTTCATAATAAGTCAGGACACTAAAAATAGAGCTGAAATACAGGACTGTGCTGGGAAAAATGGGACGTCTGGTCGCCCTGTTGTTGGGCTTTATTAGGAGGTTGCTACTGGCATTGTTAGCTGGTTGCTAGGGTGTTACTAGGTGGTTGCTAGAATGTTATGGGTGTTTTCTTGCACTGTCAAATAGTTGCTAGCATCGCTAGCTGGTTGTTAGGATGTTACTATGTGGTTGCTAGAATGTTGTGGGTTGTTTCTAACATTGGTTTAGTAATCTGGTGGGTTGCTTCTAACATGGTTGGTAGCATTTGCTAGCTAATAGCTAGGATGTTGATAGGTGGTTTCTAGAATGTTGTGGGTTGTTTGTAACATTTTTAGGTGATTGCTAGCATTGCTAGCTAATTGATAGGATGTTAATAGGTGGTTTCTAGCATTGCTATGTAGTTGCTAGCATTACTAGCTGTTGTTAGGGTGTAACTGGGTCATTGCTAGAATATTGTGGGTGGTTTAACATTTTACGTGGTTGCTAGCATTGATAGCTAAAAGCTGGTTGTTAGGGTGTTACTAGGTAGTTGCTAGAATTTTGTGGGTTGTTTCTAGAATTTCTAGGTGGTTACTAGGGTGTTCTGGGTATTTGCTTACTAGTCTAAGTCAAAAGAGTCTCTGTGATGTTCTGGTCTATGGCTGAGGTTCCTCCTTGAGTTAAAGTCTAATGGATTTGTTTGTGTTTTATCTCTCGCCAGAAGAAAAAATATTAATTGTACAATTTGTGTATGATTGCACAAATGGTGCAAGACAAGTTACACATCAAAGTTTAATACCTAAAGTTAGTGATTTAAACAAATCTAACCCTAAATATGAAAACATTTATGGAACAGAAATACCCCTGAAACTAGTTGAACAATGCGATTAAGCATTATGTGAAATTGGTTAGCAGTGAGCAGCACATTTGGACTGAGGCTGTGCTGAGCTCACTGTTTAGTAGAGCACTGACCCACCTGCTGCTATTGATAATGAGCTCTAATCGGCTTATGTGTTTGAAATCTCTCCTGCCCTTCCATATCTATTTACAGAGGAGGTGGGCTTAAGGTTTTACGTTTGGAGGGCGGTGAGATTGACCTCAATCAAACCAGGTTTAGAGTAACCTTGGCATGAGAATGTGGGTCTGTATAAATAGTCTCATAAATGTCTGAATCGTGCATCATTCTCAGGTGCAAATTAAGGGTAATTGTTTTAATAATGGTCATAATACTTCTCCTTGTACCTCTGTAAAGCCTTTATTTGAGCCTGTTCTCAAGGCCTCATTTTCGGCTAGGTATATGTACTGCAAACTTATTTTGCTAATGTTTGTGTGTAGCTAAAATGCAATAGAAAAGTATAGAAAATCAGGCATAGTCATTCTCTACTTTGAAGAGATCTTATCTGGCAGACATGGACATTTCTACTTCTCGCTACCCTATTCTGAATTTAAGGCAGGGTCACATGTAGTCCGTCCTTGACATTTTGTCCGGCTGCCCGAGGTTTCATCAATCAGACCGTGATTAGTAAAGCATGACTAAATCAAGACTTCTATCTAGGCTGAAGACCTTTGAGGTTTATTGTAAGGTATGACTATGACTATGAAAATGTGAATTAGAGGAAGATGGGGTAAGATGTCCTGACTTTTATTGTCAATAAATCTAATCTCAGCACATTTATTTATTGGTTCTGCTCTTATTAATCTCAACTTTTTATACATTTGTGAGATTTATTGCATCTGAATAAATTTTAATGTTAATTTATTTTATGTTGGATATGAAATATCACAGTTATTCATTTATATTTGTATGGTAACAAATATAATTTTTTAAAGAAAAAAATATCAATACCCTGATGAATTGAATATTTGATTTAGTATTTCAGATTAATGACACTGTTACACCCGCTGAGCTTCCTGTCTCCACTCGTACATTCACTAGATCTCAATCACCTGAATTTTGAACCACTTGGTTCTAGGACTGAATTTCCCAGAATCCTCTGCACGAACTCATTATTTCATGCCAGCTGTTCTTAATTTCCTTTGGACTATTTATACACCCTCTGTTCATTGAAGTCTAGTGTTCTATTGCTACAATTCTGAGAGTTTCCCTGTTATTAATCTCGCATAGCCAGACCTTCAGACTAACGGCAGAAGATCTGGACTCTATCGCAGCTTTCATTGGCTAAGGACCGCCCAAGAGGACGTTTGATTGACATGTAACACAACCAATCACAGTTCGTTTTGTTCCACATCATGTTTAGGGGCGTGAAATCGATGTCCCTACAATAACAGACTGGCGTGCATCTATAGCTTTCCTGTAGCTCAGTGGTTAGAGCGTGGCACTAGCAATGCCAAGGTCATGTGTTCGATCCCAGGGATTGCACATACTCCGATACAAATGTATAGTATAATGCAATGTAAGTCGCTTTGGATAAAAGCGTCTGCCAAATGTAAATGTAAATGTAATAAATTATTCAAGAATGTTGTGCAAGTTTACTGCAACAATGGAGCCGCGAACTTCACATACTTTTGAAAATCCTTTGTGTAGTTGATCCTGATAAGCGCTCGTTGTCACAGTTGTGAACACGATAGCGTTCTTCCACAAGGGGGTTTGGCAGGGGGTTAAAGAACGCGAAACACATGTCACTCGGACATCCTGTAGAATTAATTCATTTATTTCCCTTATTAAAGGGGTGGTTCATTATGATTTCACTTTTTTAACTTTAGTTAGTGTGTAATGTTGCTGTTAGAGCACAAACAACATCTGCAAAGTTAGGACACTCAAAGTTCAGAGCAAAGGGAGATATTTTCTTTTAAAGATATTTCTTTTTAACACTATGTGCTAACCTGGTGCTAACACGAGCTCTTGAAACTCCGCCCTCTGCTTAGGAGAAGCATCTCATTTGCATTTAATGGGACACACACAAAAACGGAGCATTTTTGCTCACCCTCAAAAAGGGATGCATTTAACTTGCTATAAATAATTATCTGTGAGGTATTTTGAGCTAAAACTTCACATACACACTCTGGGGACATCAGAGACTTATTTTACATCTTGTAAAAATGGCATTATACCACCCCTTTAATATTTCCCTTCATTATTTCCTAGGATGCATCATCATCCAGTACATGCTAAATTCACTGATCATGAGGGTGGCATCTTCCCTCATCTTTCTCTATGAAAGGTCATACTATATTAATTGAATACTTAATTGTTTTGCTTGAACTCCAGTTTTTAAAAAGTTCCACCTTTCAACCTCTATGCTCTTATTAAAATGACTCAGACACAGATGTCTCCTCCAAAGAATCATATTCATCAAACCCTTTGAGAGGCAAGCAAAGTAATTTGTTTCCAGCGAGAGAATTAGACATTTATAATTACTTTCTGCTTTCAGCAGTGCAATTTTCTTACTGCCAGCCCATATTCAGCTTCAAAATATGACAAGCAAATATTTCTTTTATGAGTTCTGAAGAAGGTCTTTTAGTGCAATATCCAGACACAACCTGCTTACTAAGAGTATGTTTATGTGTCTGTTTTGCAATACACACAAATAAATCATAAAATGAGACAAATGAAAGATTAAAAGTTTAGTATAGGATGTTTGAAAGCTGGATAAGACATAAATCCAAAATAAACAAACAAACTGTGGAATCTCCATTTTCTCATAATAACTGGAATCTGAAAGCAATTTTTTAAGCAGTTAAAAAAGTGAGTGATAAACATGGTTAAATATAAGCAGAATAATAATACTATGATTAAGGACCATATATAATCTATGAATGTAGATGTCGCCTTTTAAAACAGATTGATTAGAAATGTAAAATGTTAGAAATTAATCTTATATTGACCATATAGGCCCTGCTGGTAGAGCTGGTAGAGCTGGTATAGTGCTAGTCTAGCTGGTGGACCAGCTTCAGTTTCTTCTGAAAGACCAGTAAATCTTTATAAGGTTCTGATCAGTCCATGGGTAATGGAAGCATTTTTATATACAGTAGTTCTGTTGTGTTTGTTTTATATTTGTTCTGAGAATAGACATGACTTTGTTTTCCTCACTGGAATTTCTACACAACTTGCTACATTCTAAAACAACATTCAGAGGCAATAAATACTACATTAAGGCAATTCTAAGATGTCATTCTATGTGTCATGTGAACTAAAGCCTGTTAATCATCATTAGAGTGCCACCCTCAGGCTGAATAACACCACCTCTGCCAAAAGCGTGTTCAGCGATTAGAATATAAAGCTTACAAAATGTTTATCATTAACTAGCGCTAAGACCCAGAATCTGCCCTACCTAAATTTACGTCCAGGAGCCGCTACTGCTTCTATATAGAACCCCAGAGTGTATAATCTTCAACCAGGTACAACTCACTGTAATAAACTGTACAGTGAACTTATCGATTTCGAAGTACTTCGATTAAAGTACTTTCATGGCCTGATGAGTTCTTTGCTCCGCATAATTTCATCTCAGCTGTAACAAGGTGCTTGACGTGATTAACACAGCACATTGTCTCTGCCTTTCTTTCTCTTACATGTAGAGTTGCTCTTCTTCTCTATTCTCCATATCACTGTCGACCTTGTCAAAGATTTGCATGTGCGACACTCTAGAGTATTAGATGTGCAGTAGCAGTAGATGTGACCTTGCTGCTCAATGTTATCTGTGCATGTTTGAAAGATGTGCCTAAACTCAACATCCTATCGACTTTTTTGGGTCGATACTCAGTACATGAAATTGCATACGGAAGGGATAATGTTCAGTCAGCCAGTCAACGTTTCTTCATCTGTTTTAAGTTCTCTTTCATCCAGCTCTTTATCAGTTCCTGTTGTTCTGAGCGAATATTCACGCAGCGAAAGGGTTAAAATAATGTTAGGTCTTAATTTATAAAAAAGGGGGGAAACTTGTAATAATATAAGTTATTAAAGTGCCCATATTATGCTATTTTAATAGTTCAAAATTTTGTTTTGAAGGTCTTTTACAATATGTTTACATGCATTCAAGGTCAAAAAAACACTTTCTAATTTTCTCAGAACATTGGAGCAACTCTTTTCTCAGTGTCTGAGACAGATAAAGGATTCAGTCTTTCTAAACCCCTAATTTCTGTGAGCCCACTCCGCTCTGATTGGTCAGACTGCCCAGACTGTTGTGATCGGTCTGCTCTGTTGTAATTGGTCAGACGACCCAGACTGTTGTAATTGGTCTACTCTGCTCTGATCGGTCAGACAGCCCAGACTGTTGTGATTGGTCTACCGCTTACAGCATGTGTCGGAAACCAAACGCCCATTACCATATCTGAATTTTAGCTCTGGAGGCTTCCTCAGCACTTGTATACACAGTGATAAGAACAGTAACAATGGCATCAGTTTTATTGTATCAATTCCAAGATCAGGCCTTAATGCTTTGAATGTGAATGCATAGTTGATTTGCTTTCGCAGCTCAGAAAACAACATCTTCTCGACACGTCGACAGCACGAACCAAACTCTTCCAGTCTCAGCTACAACTACAGTGTTTGAGGGTCAAAGTAGAAGTTATTTGCCGACAACCAATGAAGACTGGCATAATGCAAATTTGTTACAAACATACGTAGTTTTGTGCAGGAAGTAAAACTAGAATTACTGACGACTCACTTCAGGCAGTTTCAGGCATAATTGTTTCTTTCTTTTGGGAGACAATTTTATTTATCGTGCACTTTCATCTTTAAAACTTTGCAGACCTTTTACATTCACAAACAGCCAAATTACACACTAAATGAAAGGTAATATTCAAAAAAAGCATAACAGGGGCAGTTTAAAGCATGTGTTTTTACCACATTGAATTCAATATGAATTCAAGAGATTATGTGAAGTATGAAACTGTTCATTTTAGTTGATGACTTTAGTTGATTTCAAAACCCAAAATCACCATTTTAAGGGTGTATGGATACAGACTTTTTTATGTGTTTCAAAACTTTTGCTGTGATGTCAAATAATAGTGTATGATTTTTGTTGGATAATCACAGTAAAAAAACAATGTTTTTTTTTTTTTTACCCAACCGTTTGGTTACACATATTGGGTCACTGCGCTGGGTTATTTTCCAAAAATGTTGGGTCATTTTTTAACATCATAGGGTTATTTCCCTTAATAACGGGTTAAATATGGTTCCTGCAGCGACAATTCAAATTTTAACGGTCCAGTGACAGTCAACAGAAAGAAGCTGCATGTCAGACATAACCTGAATATGTTGGGCTAACTCAAAACATTTTAGGTAATCAGTTACATCAAATTTTTTGAGTTATGATGTTCCCAATTTTAAGTAAGCAGAACTATCAAGTTTTGAGTTTGTAGTACTCATGCATGTTAATTACTCCTAACCTGAAGTACTGAGTTAGCAAACTCATACATTTTGATAGCAATTAACATAAAATATTTAGTTAATTAACTTTTTTTATTTTGAGTTCTTGCAAATCAAATTAGTTATTTATATCACTGTAAACTCTAAGAAAATATAATAAATGCCAATTTGCTAACATGTTAACAATAGCATGGTATAACACTTACTGAATGAGTACAGCAACTTAAATCATGTAACTTACCTGTTCTCAAACCAAGCCAAATGCACTACTTGTCACCATGATGGTAACTCTCCAAAAACCCACATTAACAGAAACTCTTCTAAACTAGCATAACAAAACATTAATCACTACTAAATCTCCCTTACCATTAATCTTGCACACAAAAAAACCATTATATAACACTTAATTTTAGCATTTACTCTCCCTTTCGAGTGCCATGGGCAAAGCATGCTGGGAAATAGAAATCCCAGCCCAGTTTCAGTCAAATGAGTTCATACAACTTCAGTTTACTTGAAATCTGTCAGTGCTGTGAACTCAAAAGAAAATTAAAGTTCTAAATACTCATAACAGTTAATTTAACTGAACTAATTTGTTACATTTAAGTTTGTCCTACTCTGACGACCTAAAAATATGACATGTGTGCCTTAAGTCTTAAGAAACTAATGTGCACAATATTCATGTAAATTGAAAATAAAATTTCTCATTCAGGTTTTCATTAAATTGGTTATGTAAGATGTATGTTTGCGATAACATTTCATTCACAAGTTTATGGGAAATAATCCATCTTAAGATCATTTAATGAGATGAGACTGGATTTGCATTGTCTTTTCTTTTCCAGAGGCTGCACAGATGTGTTGTGCTGTGTGCTCTTCGTCATTGTCATCCTCGGCTACATTGCACTAGGCACTGTGGGTAAGTGCTGCATCTGCCTTCTTACTGAAGGAACTTACTGTACTAATTTATTTTGTGAGATAAACAGCATGAGCGAGGCTAGAACATCAGAGTATCATAATACAAGCAATATGTTCCATGATAACAGGTGCAATATATAACGATTATTTCAAAAATGAGACAAAGGTATAACGTTTTTTTTCTAAAGGATTATGTTGTAAGCTTATTTAGCTGTTTTCATGTGACACATATTTAATAATTAATTATTATCATTATTGATTCATGACTACTGATCTTTTTTTTCTTTTTTTTTAACTGTGCAGTTGTGCTGTAAATGCTAGTTGTAGATAATGATTTCACAAGCTTACCAAGGGCAAGTCACGTGAACAGTTTTTCTGTTTTGCTTTGCTTTGTTTTTTGTTTTGTTTTTCATCTTGACTTCCCAACATTACATTTAAGATATATTTTTTGGAAGAGCATGTTTTGTTATACCCCCACCTGGCTATAAATACAAAAAAAATCACAATGTGGCATTTCCGATGTAATGATTGTAAAGGTCATGCCACACCACTTCTAGTGGGAAAGAAATTGCTTGTTATTTGAAAAACTACATTGTTTTGAAAACACTACTGGCATGCTAATAAAAATGTTAAAGTATATGTTACTAGTTAGTTTCTCCCCAAATCTTAATGAAGTAGAACTTTTGGCTGCATGGTTGGCATAATAGCTCTATACATTGTGGTGGTTTTAAATTCTTTCTCTTATCCAGTAATTAAAATACTGATCTGCAGGGCCAGCAACCAACATGAGAACCTTTGATCAGATGAGGCGTCTTCCTCTAATTCTGAACCACTCTGGTTCTCAAGAGAAAAACAAGCTTTAACAAGAACCCCATAGACTGCAGATGAATCAACATCCAACATATAAAGATGCTAAAGTGGGTGTTCGGTACATAAAAGACTGAAAAATAGATAGAAAGAGAAGGAGAGATATAGCATCTCTCTTTCAGAGGAATATTTTTGAGAATGAAGAGCAAAGTCTGTGCATTCCTTGTCAGCTCCTCTGATGTAAGATCATACATGAATATTTTATGATGTTCAACTCCACCAGGAGCTTCTCCACAGTTCTTCTCTCCACTTCAAAGCGTGGCTAAAGTTAACGCTAATGCTAATAATACTCTACGCACTTCTTGCGGTGGATAAGCTGATGCAAGAAGCATTGCCACAGGGATGGCTTTGTTCTGTTAGCATATACTGTTTGTTTCAAGGACAAAAAGACCTTGGGCCTGAGTTCGGAAATGCCATAATTTCGTCACATCAAACGATTTTGATCCTCATTCACATTAGCATGCTGTGGGATCTTCCTGAGTGATTTACTGATATCAAGCCCATCATTGTACTGTACATCCAGACCCTTGGTGCTGATGGCCATGCTGACACACACATGCCTTCACAGTAAATTCTGATCGCGTTTGAAGTGCATAAGTGATAAGCGAGACAGGGGCACGGAGAGCCCTTGTTTGAAAACCCCTCACATAGATGCCCACTAGTTTCACAGCGTGATGTTCCCGCTGGAAGAGGAAATGAGAGTCACTTTGAAGGCTTGCTGTAGATGTAGGGCGTGGCTCCACCAGTGATGAGATAAGTACAGTGGTGTTACTTTTAACTAAGGCCATACTGTTTCTCCAAGCATTATTATGACCGTGATACGGCTGACAAAGTTTATATATATATATATATATATACAGTCAAACCATAATTTATTCAGACACCTTGAACATTTCATTCATTAATACAGTTTATTCACTATAAAAATGGTAATAAAATATGACAAGATCTTAGAGTTAAACTGTGTCAGAAAAAAATTTATCTTAATTATGTCAGATAACACTTAAGCAAAACATGGTGAGGTCAAAGTGTCTGAATAATTTTTGGTTCCAAATTTGTATAAATTTTACTGATAGTCCAATGTATGAATAATTTTTGGTTATAATATGAAACAGTTTTCTTTATTTTGCTGTCCTCACTTTCATAAATGAACTATAGTGTCCTGCACCCACTAGTAAAAATTATAGACCATACAACTAATACCTAATACAACTAGTTGAAACAAGTCAAAAACGTTTATCAGTTTTCTAGTTTTGTTTTGGTTTGTTTGTTTGTTTGTAGTTTACTTTGTTTTTATTTTGTTATTTTGTTTATTATTTTGACATTTTGTTTCATGTTTTTATTTTGTTATTTTGTTTATTTTGTTATTCTGTTTATCTGTTTTGTTTTGGGATTTATGTTTTTGTTTTTTGTTTTTGTTTTTTGAGAGATACATTTTAGGCTCATTTTTTAAGTTTGAGATAACTAATAAAAATGTTTTAAACAAGTCTAAAACTTGTTTAGTTTGTTTTGTTTTGTTCTGTTCTGTGGCCTGTTGCACAAAGCCGGTTTCAGTTTCTACCCAGGTAAGTTCAAGATTAGTTTGAGCAAACTCTGGTTTTTCGTGCTTATGAAGGTGGATTGTTTTTTAGCGGGGTTCATTGCTATGGTACCTTACGCTACACGGCTAACCCGCAAACCGATCTCGACCAATCAGCTGTGATTGATCAGTAAGTGACATGTATCTGATGCAATAGAGCCACTCCCCCTGTCTCTCACTCCAAATTAAATCAGTTTATAGAGAAAACATTTTAGAGACAAACTTGCTCATCTTTTGCTGCTAATTATTCATTATATTTTATATTAAATAAATTAAAATTATGAATAATTAATATGACGTATTCATATAATTAGGCCTATTATATTAATTGACAATATTAAACTTTGATTTTAAATTAAAATAAATATAATACATGAATAATATATAAAGCTTTTAAACAGATTAAGCTTGCATGTATTCTTTTGAGCTCTTTGTGAATCTATATTAATTATTTGGCCTATTTGTTTGATTCACATGCATTGATATAGTCAGATATTTTCTTTCAGCTGCCTTCTTAAACTTTCACTGCAGCAGCAGTGTTTATTCCTGCTTTGTAAATGCATTTAATTTCATATTTTTCATAACGATCTCTTAATCTTCGGAAGAGACATGAATTGCGCGGCTCTCTCGCGAGAAGTGAATCAAACTGATGTTCTCCTTGTTCCGTGTGATTGGCTGTTTGCCGCATGTGTCACACTTTCAGGTGCACACGCTTTGCAAACTCTGGATTAAACCTGAGTTGACAGTGAAAGTTTATACTGAGCGTTGTGCAACAGCTGATCCTGATCTAAACTAGATTGGATTTATCTGGATTTGTCAACTCCAAACCTACTCTGAAACTCAAGAGTTTGTTCAACTAGCTTCATGCAACAGGCCACTGTTCTTTTTCTTTTGGTTTGTTTTTTGTTTTGCTTTTTTGTTTCTTTTGTTGTTTTTTGTTTTGGTCATTTTGTGTTTTTGTTTTGTTTTTGTTTTGCTTTTTTGTCTTCTGAATTTCTGTTGATTTGTGTTTTTTGTTTTGTTCTGGGGGTTTTTGTGTTTCTTTTGGCTTTGTTTTGTGTTTTTTGTTTTTGTTTTTTAAAGAGAGAGAGAGAGAGAGAGAGAGAGAGATTTTAGGCTCCACCAGATATGAGATTAGTACAGCGGCATGTGTTTTCACTAAGGTCGTTCTGTTTCTCCAAGCACGGCTATGAACACAATGATACAGCTGACAAGTCAAGCTGTACCTGCACTGAATGTAAACACCTTACATCCTGACTCACAATCTGCAAAGTGCTCCATCACTCAGATCCCTCCATGAACAGCATGTAGCACAGTGGTCTAGCCTCATTTTGCAGGGTCTGTGCAGGCACTAATGGGAAGCAATAATGCTATTACTTCATATTGCCCCTGGCAGAAGAATGATGTCACCCTGTAAGAGCTGCCCATCCCCCCCCCCCTGGGTGCCGAAAACGTGTGGTTACTTCATCTTATATGTATATTGGAGTATAAAGAGCATCACTTTGAAATATTCACATTGCGTGACATGTATTTTTTTGCTGAACTTTGCTACTAGTATTTTTTCCATGCATTTTTTTGTGGCCAAAGTTATTGCAGCTTAACTCTAGCATTAAAGCGAGGCATTGTGGTGTGAATCTCATTTCACAGCTCTGTGAAATGCAGCTCTAATAGCCTTTGCTCAGCAGGTGACTTCACATGGAGCTGTAGCACGCAGAGCTTTTGAGTTGTTTTTCAGTTTCATTCAGAACAATTTTCAGATGACAGAAATCGTTTTGCTATGTGAGGAGAGAAATAGCATCTTGAGTACCTTATGTAGCGGCCTGTAGAATGTGGATGCTATTACGTCAACTGATGTCTCTGTGTATTAACATTTTATTTGTTGGTTGATTGTTGTAAAATTCTGGGGACAGAATTTGTCATGTTAAAAGATTTATTAAGAGACTGTATTTCTCATGGAGATTTGCTGCGAAATAGCATTTATTCACCAAAATATGCAAAATCACAGATTTAATTTTGCGAATTACAACTCTGTTTCATATCTATCAGAGAGATTACAACAGACTTTGATACTAGGTTGTTTCTATAGTGACTTCATCCTAAAATAGGACTGGATTCAATTATTCCTCCAGTTATACTCAAATGGATTTAATCATCCTGAGCAATACTGTCATATAAACAAGGGTCTCCCAAGTCATTATATGCTCATGAGATAGATGCATTAGATAGGTGGTTATTTTATAGGTCCCTTAAGTGAATTTTTTTGCTGTTACATGACAGTTTGCTACAATCAAAAATCTACAATCAAATCTAATACAGCATTATGTAACCAAAGTATGGATTTAGAGGAGGACCGCAAGAGCTGAGAGGGGCATTTGGGCATTTGGCGGTAGACTCTTTTATTTCGCTGATGAAAATTCAATATTTCATTATATACTATGATCCCTGTAAAGAACATTTGGAAATTTTTTCCCTCTTGTCTTGAATTCAATTCAATTGTGTTTCTTTGTTGTAGCATGGATTCATGGAGACCCAAGGAAAGTAATTTACCCCACAGACAGCACGGGTCAGTTCTGTGGGCAGAAGGGCACACCCAATGCGTAAGTGCCAGAAACACCACAAACCAATCATAAGCTTTGGTGGGAGGGGCCAAAATACACTCCATCCAATAAAAACATCTTTCACCAGCCATGTAATCAGAATATTCTGATTATTACATGTATATTTTACCTTTCATTTCCATTTGTGTATCTATTTACCATATCTATAGCACAAAATATTAATCCTTAAACCTTCTAAAATTTACATCACATGCTTTTGTGCCTTTTGCGAGGTTTTATGTTGATTGGCAGCACATAACCTTGGGGAAAATAAAGAATTGCTCATTAGAGGAGCTGGGACACACTGATAAGAGTGTTTGTTATGCACAGCTATAGAGAGAGAGATGTTTACTTGGTGGTGTATTGGAAGCATTTGGATCTGTGCGGTTCATAATTAGGAGATGTGATTCCCTCAGTGGCTTATGGAAATATGAGTAGGAGGAATCTGACACAAGGCCTTAATACTTTTTTTTCCAGACAAAAAGATTGAATATTGAGTTTTTATCTATATCATAAAAATTTCTCTCAGCATTTCAGTTATTCAGCAGGCTGGAGGACTCTGGTTATTTAGTGTTGAATCAGGGTTATATGTTGTGATTTACAAAGCAACACTGAAAGGAGTTTTATTACAGCGGGATGAGCACTGCAACTGAATGTTTGGAGTGGAAAGCTGCCTAAAACATTGATTTCACCCCATAAACACAGCTGAATAGCTCCACTGACACCTACTGGCAAAATACTGTCATTTTCACACTAGAATTCATTTCCTCCGTAGAAAGAAAGCCATATTATTCTACTTCAACATACTGAAATGTGCCAGTCCTGCTGTCCTGATAAACCTCCAGTGCCCTACTACTCAGGTAATACACTTGTTCATCACTAATATTTCTCATTTTGCCACAGCTGAACAGATTTTTTGTCTAAATAACCTAAACTGTTCCTAGATGTGTGTTTCCAAGTGCCCAGATCGATTTGCAACGTACACAGATATGCAGCTCCAATACAGATTCAACAAGAGCCACTGGGATTATTATAAACAGTTCTGCAAGCCAGGCTTCAATAACCCCAAAAAGGTAAATCATACAGACATGCTGAAGAGTTGCTATGAACTCAATAAATGCACAATGACTATTAGATTTAAAGAACTGAAAAAGAACGTGATAAAATTCAGTTGATGTTAACTATTTAATAGCTATCTATCCCTTCTGTGTGTTTTCAGAAGACATTGAGGCAATGTGACAAATTAAAAGGGGTACAAAACCTTCCGGAAATTTTATAGTTTATCAAATTTCTTCACATTTGTGAAGATACCAGAGTCTGCAAAAGTTGAACATTTTAATATAAACTTGAAAACTGTTCATCAAATTCCTCCAATACTGATTTATCTTATCTGTAATATCTATGTTAATATTATAGCTCTGTATTCTGTATGTCAACAGATGTCTAATTTGTGTCTTTTTTCATTTCTCATGAATTTTACGAGAAGTATCTGAGAAATATTTTCTATATTTTTTTTTATATACTTCTATTACTTTTAAATAAAAACATTTTTATTGGATTAAAATACAGTAAAAATTGTGAAATATTATTATTATTACCATTTAAAATAACTGTTTTCTATTTGAATATATCTTAAAATGAATTTTCAGCATCATTACTCCAGTATTCAGTGTCACATGCCCTTCAGAATTAATTCTAATATGTTGATTTGCTGCTTAAGAAACATTTCTTATTCTTATCACTGTTGAAAACAGTTGTGCTGCTTAATATTTTGTAGAAACTGTGATACATGTTTCAGGATTCTTTGATGAATATTAATATTAATAAAGTAAAAAAGAACAGCATTTATATATATATATATATATATATATATACTGTATATTATNATATCCAAAATACATTTTATTTATTTTAAAAAGAATGCGCTAAATTGTTCAAAAGTGTGTGTATATATATATATATATATACATTATACTGTATCTCACCAGCTTTGCAAGAGCAACCCCTGAGCAATAAATGTTCCTCAAGTGTCTTTATGAATGCATTTAGACTAGGACAACTCTTTGGAAGAGGTTTGAAGGCACTGCCTCAGCATGTATATCAGTTTACCTCTGTTTTCCAGCAGGGAGTGAATTGTTTTCTGACAAGAATAATTCCACAGGCTATTTCAGGGCTTTTAAGACGTCATTCTCAAGAGCCATTTTGGCTCTGGTGGATTTTTTTTTCTGCGTAAGTAAGTACTGAACTTTACTTTAGCGAACTTCATGCTCCAGCTGATGTCAGACTGATAGTTTTGCACTGGTTATGTCTATGTTATCTTCTAATGTTCATACCCATAATGTAAACAGGTCCTCAGAATAGCGAGCAGTCATTCATCAAATTTCTGACTTGCTAACACTGATAGAGTTGTATGCTGTCATACAGTGGAGTTGTTTAAGGACAGCTCTTTCTTTATTGCAGTCTGTGGCACAAGTGCTGCGAGATGAGGACTGTCCATCAATGATAGTGCCAAGCCGACCATGTAAGTGCAGTGTGTGTGTGTTTGTGTGTCCTATAGAAAGTCTATGGTATGTCCCCATTTTGATAGCAAAGTATATGTTTGGGTCATTTTCCATTTTGAGTGGAATTTGACGCTGCTTCTTGGCGTTGACGCTATGAAGTCAATGCTTCTGTGTGAACCGGTGTCTGAAGCATGTGTCTAAATGTGCCAATCTGTTTGGCTGAACGTATGGACGTTGTGACGTAGCGTAGTACATAAATAGATGCCAGAAATATGTGTCGACAGCTTCTTTGTCTACAGAAGCCGTATGATTGCTGGGCACGTGTCTCTGAAATCCTCTGTGTGTGTGTCAGAAGTTAAGCTATACAATGTCAGGGTTGAGATACAGAAAGTGTGTGACGCCTTGCCCCCCACTTTATCATGGCGGATGACTTGCACCAAATGTGTATGGGAGAGGAGCATGCTAGTTCAGTCCTTGTAAAAAAGGGGGGCTGACTGTCAGCATTGCGAGTGCTTCACCATTTGCAAGCTCCAATCCCACTTGGCCTTTTTCTCAAGGGATAAGGGCCAAGACCCTGCAAGGATTCGCCTCCTTCTAGTGGCTCTGCTCTGGTCGGCCCGAGTTTGGTTTGTAGACCTAATGTATCTTCTGGACGACCTCCCCTGGGATATCCCAATCTGGAAAGATCCTCTCTCTCAAGTACAGGGGACACTATTTAATCCCTGGCCGGAGATCTGGAAGCTTTGAGTCTGGCCTCTGAGGGTACCAGCTCATAGATTCTGGGCTGAGGTCACTGAGACAATCCTCAATCCTAGAGCTCCTTCAAATAGGAAGCTGTATGCCCTAAAATGGCATCTGTTTGTAATGGTGTGGACAGTATGAGGTGAACCCAGTTAACTTTGAGCCTATGTACTGGTCATGTGTTCCCTCTTGGGACCTAGCATTGGTCCTAGGAACCTTAAAGGGGTGGTTCATTGCGATTTCACTTTTTTTAACTTTAGTTAGTGTGTAATGTTGCTGATCCAGGAGTTAGTCAAGGGTCAGTCAGTCTTACCTTTCAGTATCCATTTAGGCCAATCTATGCTTTTATGTAACTGACTTAAAAAAGTCATGAGAAGTCTTAAAAAAATGATGACTAACTTGTAAGACTAGTCCTAGAGGTTTATGCAAACGGCCCCAGGATCCCGAATCCTTCAGGGTTAACCCAAGCCCAGTCTGTGCTCAACAAGTGCCTGTGCCTATACACAGCCTTGTGGGCAGGCTCTGTTGCCTTCGGCGTGGCTACATCGGAATTGACGTTCGCATAGCGTCAACGCCAAACACAGCGTCAAGTTCCACTTGAAAGAGAACATCTCAGGTTACGTATGTAATCCGGGTCCCTGAGAAGGGAATGAGACGCTGCGTTGTGTTGCCACATCCCAACTACACCTGTTTGTCTTCTTCAGACAAATTGAATCTGTCAACGTGTATTTTTGGCATCTCTTTATGGACTCGGAGATGCGCTACACTACGTCATGACGTCCATACGTTCAGCCAATCAGATTGGCGCGTTTAGATACGTGCTTCGAACACCGGCTCCCCATAGCTTCCGTGTGAGCCTCGTAACCCCGTAACGCTATGGGAAAATTAATTCCAACGCCATGACGCAGTGTCGAGTTCGCCTCTCAGGGAAGCAGGTTACATACGTAACCTGAGACTTTTTGCCTACATTTTTGTAATTATGAGGGAAAAACATAAAACCATTAATGAACACACAGACTCTTGTTATCATTGCTTCTTGTCAGTATATTTCAGTAAGTGAGTATTAGGTTACATATTAGCTAATATGGGCTAATTTGCATAGGAAATGAGTAGCTGTTTACTTAGGTTGTTTAGATTTTTTAAGAATCATTATTATTATTCCTTTAACTGTTGAACATTCTTTTTTTCCTCACTTACATGAAAGTTTTACAGCGCTGCTTCCCAGACTTCATCACCAGAAATGGCACCCTAACAGTCGCTAACAAAACAGCTTTCAAAGATGCACTGGACACAGCCAGAAGTGTGACTGAACTTAGAGATGCAGCCAAGTATGTATATCATCTTCACTATTTAATTAGACAAAATGCTATAGAAAGTAGTTGATTCAGTTTATGTGGTAAAAGCTTCTATTTGACAAACACTGAGCCCTTTAATATCTGATGTGTTTTCTATGACTTGTGCGCACAAATACATATTTTTCCCTGCAGTGGCATTACAAGTATCCATGAGGCCAAAGAGGTGGGAATGAAGATTGTGGAGGATTATGCCAGTTGTTGGTACTGGATAGTGATGTAAGAAGCCTTTCATCTCAGCACATACTGTATTATACATTGACTGTGTTCAGTAGGTGAATAACATTAAGTGAGATTTTGTAAGTGAGCATCAGTGAACAAAATGCCAATTAATTTAGAACTTTTATCCATTCTCTCATAAACAAAAAGTTAAAACGTTTTTTTTTTTTTAAATCCACGTTGATATGAACGTAAAGGAATAATTTATCCACATATAATAAATATGACACACGTCATTCCAAACTTGTATGAATTTTGCAGAATGTCAAAGCTACATTATAACAGAATTTTTATTTTTGGTGGAACTGTCCCTTTAATATGGTACATATGTAGTGAACTGGAGTAACTGTTATTTGTAATAATGTCTAAATGTGTATACTGCAGTATAGAAATGCTATATCTCTTTGTTATTGTGTACTGTACTTATAAGTTTCTCAATGTGACAGAGGGCTGGCCATAGCACTGGTCATCAGTCTGATCTTCATCTTGCTGCTGCGATTCACCGCAGGCTTCCTCCTCTATTTCATCATCATCGCTGTTATTCTGCTCGTGGCCTACGGTCAGTATTTACAGTATATGTACAGTGTATTTGAATGATTTTTGAAAGCAATTAATACTTTTATTCAGCAAACACACATTAAATTGATCAAGTGACACTAAAGACATTTATAATCTTCCAAAAGATTTCTGTTTCAAATAAATGCTGTTCTTTTGAACTTTCTATTCATCAAAGAATCATAAAAAATATGTTTTCCACAAAAGCATATTGATGTCAACATTGATAATAGGAAATTATTTTTGAGCACCAAATCAGCAATATTAGAATGATTTCTGAAGGATCATGTGACACTGAAGACTGAAGACATGATACTGAAAATTCAGCTTTGCCATCACAGGAATGAATTACATTTGAAAATATATTCAAATAGAAAACAGTAATTTTAATTACTATACTATATAAACACACTAATTATAGTAATTTCAGTGGGGAAAAATGTTTCGCCAAACATCCAAAAAAAAGGAGGCAAAAACAGCCAGCACAGCATGGCTTATAGTTTAACAAGTCATAAAATAATAACAACACATGCTGTTTAATGACTTGGCCTTTTTCATACCTCAATCACTTGTGGCAACTGTGTTAACTCTGGCAGCATTTCTACTGTGTATCTGAACCGCAGCTCTGAACATAAATTAAAATAATTTCTGGGTTACTATACAGTGAGTTTTTTCCTTCAGAACAGCCATAAATTATGAAATGTTTATCAGATGTTGACTATCAAGAATAATTACAAACAAGGTTGTTGAGAAATCAAATTTGCATGTAATTACATTTAATTAATCACATTTAATTTTTAAATGGAAATTAAATTAAATCACATTTCACAGATAATTATAATCTCAACCACAAAATTGTGTTGAATATAAACAGCTGTTATCATCTGGATTTATTGAATAGCTGCTGTTTGTGTGTCTGCGAAAGCTGTAACCTGTTAATACGAACTGCAAAAGGTCTTTCCGTGAAACACATCCTTCTCCTGTTTGCAGGTATCTGGCACTGTTACTGGGAGTTCACCGTTCTCAGGCAGACCCCCGGAGCGGACGTCACTATCTCTGACATCGGCTTTCAGACTGACCTCCATGTCTACTTACAACTCAGTCAGACATGGCTAGTCTTCAGTAAGTGATTCGGTCTTCAGTAATCGACTGCGTTTTATGCATTGAATTTCTGCTGTACTCCTTGTTTCATGTTCTTCTGTTCCTCTTAGTGGTGACTCTGGGTTTGACTGAAGTCTCCATAGTCTTAATACTCATATTCCTGAGAAAGCGGGTTCGCATTGCTATCGCTTTGCTCAGAGAGGGCAGCAGGTGAGTCTCTATTTGCATCTCTGTCCGACCTTCAAGTGTGAGCAAAGAGAATAACAGCTGCTTTGATAATCTCTGTGTGTGTGTGTGTCTCTGCAGGGCCATCAGTTACATCATGTCCGCTCTGTTCTACCCCATCATCACCTTTATGCTGCTGGCCGTCTGTATTGCCTACTGGGCCATGACTGCACTGTATCCTCTTCATTTACTGATATACAACGCTCAAAATCTTCAAGCCAAGTCAGTTATACATGCTTGAAATTAATTTTGTTTGGCAAATATAAGTACAAAACTAAAATACTGAATAAATTAAACTGAAATGGGTGAGTTGGATGTGATATTGAAGGAAAAGCAGCCAATAAGTGTCCAGCATACATATTGAACCCCTTCAGGAGCATTTAAAAAGCATCCCAGAATGCACCTCATGAAGCTGGAAAAAAGAGTGGATAATTGGAGGAAGCTCAATTATAAAATAGCTCATTTAACATTTTTATGTTAATATACACCGATCAGGCATAACAATATGACCACCTTCCTAATATTGTGTTGGTCCCCCTTTTGCTGCCAAAACAGTCCTGACCCGTCGAGGCATGGACTCCACTAGACCCCTGAAGGTGTGCTGTGGTATCTGGCACCAAGCTGTTAGCAGCAGATCACGTAAAGGATTAGTCCACTTCTCACCCCCATGTCATCCAAGATGTTCATGTCTTTCTTTCTTCAGTCGAAAAGAAATTAATGTTTTTGATGAAAACATTCCAGGATTATTCTCCTTATAGTTGACTTCAATGGCCTCCAGGAGGGTCTTATCTAGCGAAACGATCGGTCATTTTCGAAAAAATACAACTGTATATGTTTTATTAACACAAATTATCGCCTTGCACGTGCTTCCGCTTTCCGCATTCTTCAAAACGCTTACGCTGTATGTCCTACAGGGTATTCCCCTATTCAACTTACGGAACAAACGCGGCGCCAGTTTAGTTTTTTTCCGTAAGTAGAATATGGAAGGCTCAGGACATACGGCGTAAACTTTTTGAAGAATGCGGAAAGCGGAAGCACGTGCAAGGCGATAATTTGTGTTTATAAAGCATATACAGTTGTATTTTTTTCGAAAATGACCGATCGTTTCGCTAGATAAGACCCTTATTCCTCGTCTGGTATCGTTTAAAGCCCTTTGAAGCTGCAATGAAACTGTCATTTTGACCTTCAACCGTTTGGAGGCCATTGAAGTCCACTTTAAGGAGAATAATCCTGGAATGTTTTCATCAAAAACCTTAATTTCTTTTTTTCGACTGACGAAAGAAAGACATGAACATCTTGGATGGCATGGGGGTGAGTAAATTATCAGGAACATTTTATTTGAAAGTGAACTAATCCTTTAAGTCCTGTAAGTTGCGAGGAGGGGCCTCCATGGATCGGACTTGTTTGTTCAGCACATCCCACAGATGCTCGATTGGATTGAGATCTGGGGAATTTGGAGGCCAAGTCAACACAGGTCAGCATGGGCACCCTGACAGGTCTGCGGCTATGCAGCCCCATACGCAACAAACTGTGATGCACTGTGTATTCTGACACCTTTCTATCAGAACAAGCACTAACTTCTTGAGCAATTTGAGCTACAGTATTTCGTCTGTTGGATCAGACAACACGGGCCAGCCTTCGCTCCCCACGTGCATCAATGAGCCTTGGCCGGCCATGACCCTGTCGCCGGTTCACCACTGTTACTTCCTTGGACCACTTTTGATAGATACTGACCACTGCAGACCGGGAACACTCCACAAGAGCTGCAGTTTTGGAGATGCTCTGACCCTGTCGTACAGCCATCACAATATGGCCCTTGTCAAACTCACTCAAATCCTTACGCTTGCCCATTTTTCCTGCTTCCAACACATCAACTTTGAGGACAAAATGTTCACATGCTGCCTAAAATATCCCACCCACTAACAGGAGCCGTGATGAAGAGATAAACAGTGTTATTCACTTCACCTGTCAGTGGTCATAATGTTATGCCTGATCGGTGTATAATTCCCGTACTTCCATTTGTGTTATTTTGGGGGAATTAAAAGAATGAGACAGATATTCTCTAGCTGCACTGGAATGTTTGTTTTTTTCCGTCCAGTTGGTGGCACTATTATTAACAGCTAATAATGTGAATTTCTGCATGAAAAATTGACCACAATATGGTCGATTGTCCCTTTAAACAGTACAATTTTTAGTAAAGAATTTATTTATTTGTTCAATAAAAATTATTCAATTATTTATTATTGAATGTTATTATTGAACTGTTAACAATTATTTATTAATTTAAATTATTTATTATATATTCGTTTAAATAAATTATTGTTATTACTAATAATCATTAAAATTATTAATAATTTACAAAAAAGAATACGAAAAAAAGATAACAGTCAAGAACATTTGTAATTTAGCAGAAACTCCAAAAATACTAGTGCCACATATTTGTCTTCAGACCTTAATTAAACCTGAAGCTTTCTTGCATCTTCTGGTGATGCTGTTTACAAAGTCACATCAGTCCATCCCAACTGCAAGTACGCCAACCAAACCTGCAGTCCTGAGGTAAATATCCCTCATTTTAAATAGTTGTAATACTTTAATTATTGTTTCCATAATATAGAAATCTGTTTCTAAATGTGTTATTGATGTGACAAATCATTTAAATATTTCAGAGAAAGAATAGTCAATTTTTAATGGAATAAAACATTATTTTTCTTCACATCACTGGTGATGGTTTAGCATGGCTATGCTTTTTCATTATCAGCAGAGCTTCAACAGGACCAACATCACCAAGCAGTGTCCAGGTGCTCAGTGTCTTTTTGCATTTTACGGGGGTGAGAGCTTGTACCATCGCTACATCTTCATCCTCCAGCTCTGTAATCTGTTGGTCTTCCTCTGGCTGGTTAATTTCACTATTGCTCTGGGACAGTGCACCATCGCTGGGGCTTTCGCCTCGTATTACTGGGCCCGGAGGAAGCCAGCAGACATCCCCCCCTGCCCAGTGTTCTCCTCTTTTTCCAGAGCCATACGGTACAATTCCAGTGTTTCCTACTGAAGTCAAAGCAATGCTCAAAACATGACCTGGAAGAAGATACATTCAGCTGTGCTATGTTTTGCAGGTATCACACAGGGTCTCTTGCTTTTGGCTCTCTCATCCTAGCAGTGGTTCAACTCATTCGAGTCATTTTGGAGTATCTGGACAACAAACTTAAAGGTTGCTTTATGTCCTTATGCCTTTGTCTTTTTTGAAGCAGAAAGGAGCAAAATATAGTCAAAAGGAAACAGAGTCAGTTATGATTTCTACGACAGACAGACAGACAGACAGACAGACAGACAGACAGACAGACAGACAGATAGATAGATAGATAGATAGATAGATAGATAGATAGATAGATAGATAGATAGATAGATAGATAGATTGATTTTGATAGAGTTTGTACAGTATAAAAATCATTATGTCTATGGAAAGACCCAACATTTTTGTGTGTGTGTGTTTAGGAGCTCACAATGTGTTTGCACGATTCCTGCTCTGCTGTCTGAAGTGCTGCTTCTGGTGTCTGGAGCGATTTATACGCTTCATGAACAGGAATGCTTATATAATGGTGAGAGTCTGCCATACTACCCAACCAAATACACAAAAAATATGTAAGTCTTATGTAAGGATGTAATGTATACTCGTGTTTCATACTAGATTGCTATTTATGGAAAGAACTTTTGCACATCGGCGCGGGAGGCGTTCTATTTATTGATGAGGAATGTAGTGAGGTGAGAATATCCTGTACATTATGTCAGTGAACTAGCAGTGAGATCAGAACTGACCGTCCTCTTACTGTAGTTTCTCTTCTCTGCCGCAGGGTGGCAGTGTTGGACAAAGTCACCGACTTCTTGCTCTTCCTGGGGAAACTATTGATAGCAGGGAGTGTTGGTGAGTGTTGGCGTCTGATTGTGGCGGTTTAATTCATGAAATGTGAAGTAATTCCTTAGTTTTATGTTTAGAACGCAAGAATTTCGAGTTTCGAGGTTTAGATGTTTGTTATAAAAGGTTTATTTTTTTACATAAAGGTTAAAGAGGTAATCAATGTCCACACTTTCAAGGGCCGTTTACTGCAGTATTTCTTTTCTTACATTTTATTTTTCATAAGCATTTAAAAACAATTGTCCTAAACCTTCAATCAAATAAATTAGCAACATTATTAACTTGGACTCATAGCAAAAATTGTATTAGAATAAATCTAAATATTAGAATAAAAAAAAAAAAGACAAAGATAATGAACTGTGCATCCCATGAAGCATTGCAAGTGATGTAATTAAATTATGAACAGGTCAATATAAAATTGATAGCATAAAATACCATATATTCTGAATTCAAAGGAAAATATTAAAATATAGATAGGGCAGAAAGATTTTTACTTAATTTTAAAGAAATTCATACTTTTATTCAGCAAGCTAGGACACATTAAATTGATCAAATGTGACAGTAAAGACATCTATAATGTTACAAAAGATTTCTGTTTCAAATAACTACTGTTCTATTGAGCTTTCTATTCATCAAAGAATCCCGAAAATATCATGATTTTCACAAAAATATTAAGATTTTATATATGATAAGAAATTGTTTCCTGAGCAGCAAATCAGTAAATTAGAATGATTTCTGAAGGATCATGTGACACTGAAGACTGGAGTAATGATGCTGAAAATTCAGCTAGAAAACAATAATATATGTAAGAATATTTCACAATATGTTTTTACTGTAGTTTGAATTTTTTTTTAAATGCAGACTTGGAGAGCATAAGAGACTTATGCATATAAGAGAACATTAAAAAAATCTTACTAACCCCAAATTGTAGTGTCCAGTATTGTTTGAGAGTAAAGAAATGTTTATTTTCTATTTTAATGCTTTATGAAAGTGTACAGTAGCTGCTGAGCTTTTATGCTTCAACTTCTCTGACTGATGTAGGCTACATCTCAACATGTTTATGTATAGTGTAATTCTTCACAGGAAATTCTGTAATGTTTTCATTTTTTTTCTACACTGATGTAGACTAGAAGTGGCTATAGATCTTGATAAGCTAAATATTTTGTCAGTAAAAATCAATTTGTTCATCTAGAAAATGCATCAACATTTTACATATGCAGTACTTAAAGGGTTAGTTCACCCAAAAATGAAAATTCTGTCATTAATTACTCACCCTCATGTCGCTCCAAACCCGTAAACATTCGTTCATCTTCAGAACACAAATAAAGATCTTTTTGATGAAATCTGCGAGCTTTCTGTCCCTTCATAGACGGCTACGCAACTACCACTTTGACGCTTCAAAAAGTTCATAAAGAGATTGTAAAACTAATCCATATGAATTGAGTGGTTTAGTCCAAATGTTCTGAAGAGACTCGATGATGAACAGATTGAATTTAGGCTTTTATTGGCCTGTATGGTCATATTTCCATTGACCACAAGAGGGCGTGAGTGTGTAACAGTATCACAGTGAACTGAGCAACGGTCTACTGAGGTTTGTGGTTAAGCGCTCCATCAATTATATCCTGCAGGTGTTATTGCCTTCCTCCTCCTTACACGCAAGATACCCATCATCCAAGAGGAGGTTCCCGTGTTGAATTACTACTGCGTGCCTCTCTTGGTGAGAAAGTCTCTTTAGTATTATTTGTTTTTTCAAACTGGAACTCGTTTCTGGTTGAGATAGTATTTTGACTGGCAGGTCTCTCTTTCTTTGACAGACAGTAATATTGGGTTCATACTTAATTGCGCACAGCTTCTTCAGCGTCTATGCAATGTGTGTGGACACCTTGTTCCTTTGTTTCTGTGAGTATTACAAGCATTGTTTCTGTAACAGTTAATATTGATATAATCTGTTTTATTTAGAAAATAATGATAGCCTATGTGTTATGATCAATTTTGGCATGGATTAACGGATACTAGAATCTACTTTTTTGCTACTTTTTCCTGTATGTCCCTTCTCTAAGCTTGAAACCACTGGCTTTAGACTTTCACTCTTGTGCAAAAATATTTCTAAACTGCAGACTTTCCTGTGGCACTATAACCTCTATTTGTCTCCATTTCCTCCTAAACATCTTTTTCTTCTCTTCTTAATCATACGACACTGTGCGCCATTCACAGGCGAAGACTTAGAGAGAAATGACGGGACAACGGCCAAGCCTTTCCTCATGTCTCCTGGCCTGAAAAGAATTCTGGGAAGGGCCGAGCAGAGCCCCAAAAAGTCACGCGGATAAAACCCTCCGAATCTATGAGAATACCTTTATCCGATTTACAGTACATACTTAGCATGCATTAACTTACAGTATATTAATATCTAAAGTGGACTACATTTTGTAAAGGGAGATGAGGACTATGGGAAGTGGTGAAGTGACCATCCACCTCAAGAAAAGACCAAAGACTCTCTCTGCACTGTAACAGCAACTAACCCAGGACACGGAGCTTTGGCCTTTCTGACACAGACCCTACACTGCATATTAACATGTTTGCCTCTTACTGCTGACTGCTGCCTTATTCTGGGAAAATGATTACTGACATTTAAAAAGCTGCCTGAGATTGGACACCTTGAGAAAAAAAGCCCAACTTGAGAGTTAATGTTTGCTATTTCAGCGTAAATCTGAACGACTGATTCATTGAAAACAGTTTTCTTTTCTCACATACGATTAGAGCTGGTTTTACAGCTAAATCAAATCCCAATCTGAGATTAAAATGGTTTTAATACAATCCCTGCAGGAAAAACAATGCACATATTGGTATACAGCATCACATTTGACATATTAAGCATTTATATTTAACATTAGAAAAAAATATATTTTGCTTAATGATAATGTAAACTGAAGGAATATTTTTCAGGCTTAACTTAATTTAAGTTCAACTCAATCCACTGCATTTGTGGCATAATGTTTATGATGACAGAAATAATTTTGACTTGTCCCTCATTTTCTTTAGTAAAAAAGGCACAAATCTAAGAGGCATTTACAATGAAAGTGAATGGACCCATTTTTGGAGTATTTGTAAAGCTTAAAAACACTTAATAGTAATTATTCTGTTGTAATATATTATCATTTTTCAGTCATTTAAGGGTTTATAACATTGTATATACAGTTTTTTCACTCTGAAATCATGTTAACACGTCTTGTACACTCTGTAAAACAGATGTTGGCTTTTTTTAAAGAAAAGGAGGGACAGGTGGACATAAATTTTTGTTATTATATCAACATTGTCACAAATGCTGTCGATTTCAGCATTGCAGTTGTGATGGAGTGCAAAGAAATATCCTGTATCAAAGTAGCTCAACTGCAGATCAGATGGACAAAACACCGCTGTGTATAAAAACTAGGACTGCATCCGAAATCACATACTTCCCAACTATATAATAGGCGAAAAACAGTATGTGACAAAAGAAGTATGTCCGAATTCACATCACTTATATAGGAGAATATGCAAAAAGTAGCTGGATAACCTATCTCTGGCGAGATTCTGAAGTGTGCATATGATGGACACTTTAATATCCCATGAGGCCATGGGAGAGGATTTGTGAATGGCGATGCAACTGAAGCTGGTAAGTCACATGATAATGACATGACGAATGTAGTAAGTCCAGATTACAGTCAGTCATACTATACACATTTATACTAGAACATAATGTTTAAGCACTTGTGAAGTAACTTATTCAAAAGAGTGTATGGATTTCGGATGCAGCCTAGGCATCTCTTAAACCAAGTATGCTTCAGGCAGCATTCTTTCTTTGAGCTCCAGGTGTTCAGTCTGGTTTTCTTTAAACCCTTATCGCTGAATTTAAAGAGAAATGTACAGTAAATAATGTAACAATTCTACAGTCTTCCAGATCAGTTCGGTAATATTTTCGGTTCAGTGAAACGTTCCTCTGAATATGAAGCGCAGAGGTATTCATTAAAATTTAATGGCGATAATTACTGAATGTCTCCTATATTGTCGTGACAAAATGCAAACAGTGGTTTATTTACATGTAAATAACGAACACATCACTACTGTATGTGTACTGTGCCACTTTATTTGGGACTCATGAATGCATGTCAGTTTTTCCCCCTGCTCAAAATACTTTAACGTGAGGTTTAAAAAGCACTCTATACCTGAAATCAGCTAAGGGCTTTCATAGCTTTTTCTTTTCTGTGTAGTTGAAGTGATTGTGAGTTATCTGGCTTGCAGAAGGACAGTCACTGTAGACAAAGTACGTTTCTAAATGCTTCTTTCAGGATCGGCGAGTGAGATGGAGTGAAGAATAAGCACTTCAACTCCTCCTGTAACAATTTATTTCCTGAAGAAGCTTAAAGAACCAAACCATTGTTTTTGTAGGTCCCCTTTTAAGGATCTTTTTGAGAATAATTGGAAATATAAAAGAACTGTCCTTCTCAAAGAAGTCATTTAGGTTTATTTGTACTGTGAGATACAAGATTCAAGTGCTATCATTTTATAATCGTAAATTAAAACACTTTTGTAATGTTGTAGGAGTGAGTATTTATTGTATTTGTACTTTTGTACCACAAAATGGAATTGTGATTTTTTATATTTAAATGAATAAAAGTATTTAAAGAATATTTTCTTCCCTCAGGTCCATTTTGCACATTACAAATTTCTAGCAAAAGGCATTTTTATCCCAAGTTGTCAAACAATATGGCACAGCTGTGATGAATCTCTCACTAATAAACATTATTTCTCGAGCTTTAATTCCCTCTATTAAACTGCCATTGAAATGCATTAAAACTTCAACACCTCTGATTTTTCAAAAATGTGTTTTGTAGATCTCTCATCAAAAACCATTAGCTGACTATACGCTTAACCCTAAAATGATATTTTAACAGTAACTAATGCCTTCAAGTAACATAATACCAGAGTTAACGGAAATCGCTCTCTGTTTGGCACAAGTTAAACACAAAGACAGGCACGCATAATCATCCGTATGTCTACTTGCAGTTCTAGACCTGGAGGAAAATGATGGATCAGCTACTCGACCTTTTTACACAACCAGCTCGCTGAGAAAAATCCTCAGAAGAACTCGAGGGAAGACGGCTCACGGGGGAAATAAACAGACATCATCCCATTGAATACGATAACTGCAGCAGCTCCAAATTATTCACTGATTTCTTATGTTTAAGTATATGAAGTTGTCAATGCTTTTAAGCTGCAAAAATAAGGATTGATAGCTTTGCAAACTGCTTTTATGCACTGCGTCTGTAGATCTGTACAAAAAATTGTGGTAAATTTTCCAGTGACCATTAAAGGGTTAGTTCACCCAAAAATGACACTTCTGTCATTACTCACCCTCTTGTCATTGCACACCCGTAAGACCTTCATTCTGCGAAACACAAATTAAGATATTTTGATGAAATCTGAGTTTTTTTTTATCCCCCATAGAAAGCAACAAAATTACCACATTCAAGGTCCAGAAAGGTATTAAAGACATTGTTAAAATGGTCTATGTGACGGTGGTTCAACCTTAATGTTATAAAGCAACGAGAATACTTTGTGCACAAAAACAAAACAATTTCTTCTCTACCTGTCCGTCTCCTACGCAGTTGAAGCAGTGAACTCAGTCCAGTGCTTCAGTGTTTACGTCCGAACCTCGGCTCAATATTGGCCAGCTCCTGTGTCAGCATCTCACACGTCGTGCTGCTCATGTGAAAAGGTTTCGGCCAATACTGAGTCAATGAAAATAGCGTAGGAAAAAAAAAAAAAGGAGATAATGTGTTGAATAAATGTTATTTTTGTTTTGGTGCACAAAAAATAAAATATATAAATATATATATTATGCGCTTCATAACATTAAGGTTGAAACAGTCACATTGACTATTTTAATGATGTTATTACTACTTTTCTGGACATTGAATGTGGTAATTTCGTTGCTTTCTATGGAGTACAAAAAAAAAAAAACTCAAAAATATCTTACTTTGTGTTCTGAAGGAATGACATGAGGGTGAGTACTTAATGACAGAAATTTAATTTTTGGGTGAACTAACTCGTTAAGCATATCAGACTAAAATATCAAAAGTGCAATAGCATGTGATAAAACACTTTGTCAGTCACAAAGAAACGTTGTAGAGCATTATATGGACCAAGATGTAAAGTTATGGGTGACATTTATTTAAAGGTTTCACAGTTCCTAAGTATCAGTTTAATTAAATTAAATTGTAAAATGGCATTTAATGGTCTAGTCTAGATTATTGCTCAAGAACAAATGTGAGCAGTATAGGAAACTTTCTAGCCATACCTATAATCCCAAAACAACTCAAACTTCTGATTCAACTCAAAGTTCCTAAGCATAATCACTAAAAAAAAAAAAAAAAAATTACACCAACAGCTTTAATTTGATCAATGCTAGAGGCAAATCAGATTTTATTGGCTTTTCTTCAGCTTCAAATTCTCTTTAGAACCATCAAAACAAAACACAATGTGCGTCGACTAAACCAGAAACTAAGAATTCCATGGTAGATTTATTTTAAAACAAAGTGCTCAGTCACATACAAGAAATAAATTAAATGCCATTTATTCCATCACTATATAGATATATATAATATATATTAAACAAAAACTTCAGGCTCTTTTCACAATTACAGTGAGATTTTTCAAATTCGATCATTGCAAGACGGATATCCTTCAGTAAGTGCCCATGAAAGATAAAGTAGCATGGGTCTTGTTCAAGACTCAGTCAATAGAAGAATCAGTATTTCCTCATGCGGTCCTCCGGACTCTGACCTGACCATGTGGCGACGGTGGTGGGCGTCTCAGGCGTGGCTGATGGGCAGCTGTGTCATCGAGTGGGGCAAGAGAGGCTGCAGCACCAGCGAATTGGGAGAGTGGACTACAAGGACGAAAAATTCAAAAACTTCAGTGAAAAACTCTGGTCAGCATAAGCACAATTAAAATAAAGCTGGCTAAATCAAGCTGAACACACTTAATAATGTACCATCCATATAGGAGTGTAGCGCAGTCAGCATAGGGGTGTCCACAGGGGCAAAAGCAGTGTACTGAAGATCATCTATTAGAGGAGAAAGTTGAGCAGACTGCAGAGATGACACTGGTGTGACTGAAGAGTGATTTGGGCTGACGTGCTTCTTATGACGAGCTCGACAGTTCTGGAACCAAACCTGAGCAGCAGGCAGATGAAGCAAAACATGCTTATTAACAGTACAGAGAAAATTTGATGACGCACAAAGAATCACAGCAAATAAAAATAAGCCACTTTAAAAATAAAATGCTGAAACAAATAATATGCTAAAAATACTAGGTAATTGTCTGCAGTACATATATGGCACAAAATAAGAAACCAAGACGACTTCATAAATGGTAAACAAAAAAAAAACTAAAAAAAATCTTGCATTATACCTGAATAACCCTCCGGCTTAGACCGGTTCTTTCTGCCAACTTTTGTAAAGTCTGGGCATCTGGATTGTTGTCCTGAGCAAACTGAGCTTGCATTACCTTGAATAAATAAATAAAATAACATTTTTAAAAAATGCAAAACAAAGACTAACATCAAGCAGCCATTACAAAAATCCCTTTATGAATTTATGATGAGAATTTGAGTATTAACCTGTAGCTGGTCAGCTGTGAAACTTGTGCGTGCCCTCTTGGCTGGTTTAGGCTGATTTACTTCCTGCTCTGAGGGAACGGCTCCCTCCACATTCACTCCTTTTCCTACGGCAAACCACATAAGGATGAGCGGAATTAAACTTAAGCTGTGGTTCCATACGAGCTGAATGAATGGATATGGAATAAACATTGTGCGTTCATTCTGAACAATTGAAAATGATGACCATTTAATACAACGTCAACATATCCAGGCAGTGTCTAACCATTCTCCATGGCGCGTTTGAGGTTGTCCAGCATGCAGTCGTAGTGCACACGACACAGGACCCTCTCATCCACCAAGGCGAACTCTTCTCCTGTGGACAGCTGTCTCTTGCAGGAGAAGCAAGCAAAACAAGCCAGGTGGTAGGTGTTCCCTTTTGCTCTGCGGACCCAGTCGTTTGAATGGATGTTCCTGCCACAGTGAGCGCAACGTGTTCCGTATTTCCTGCCAGAAAGAAATCTCCATCTTTAAAAGGTAAACAAGCTTTTGTGGCCGTTCTTTTAGTGAAGGCTAACCACAGAGCTGGAATGAAAACATTGGTTGACTATTGTCCATCTAGATTCTAGAATTTAGGGAGGGAAACAGTGAGGGGAAAGCATGCAATGTTTAGGTAGAAAACAACTACAAAATATTCAGTCACTACATAAAAATATGCAAATATTCTCCAGTATAGAAATGCTGCAGCCTAAACAATGGTTTTGTACATTTTTAAAACAAAAAAAAGACACACACACACTGCACTGAACAGATATTGATGGTCGTCCAACGGCAGCCTGACAGCAACATTTAAAGTAAAAATAAATTAGTAAAAATAAGTTTACCTGAAGTAGTCCAATTTACAGAATATCTCCTTTTCCTTTATATAGCAGCTGATGTGTCTGCCCAGAGACGTTTGGCACACGCTGCACGACAGGCATCTCACGTGCCAGCACATGTCGTTCACCTGAGGTGGAAAAGCAACAGTTTTCGATTACGAGTCTGATATTTTTTTGTATAGGCTACAGATAGGATTTACGGTCTTAAAATGTTAAACTTGTAATTAAATAGCCTACTCGGGGAAACCCCAGCGTCCCATAGCTGAACTATTTAGTAATGTAATAGGTCTGAAAGAGTCGTTTGTTGTTATAAACGTGTAAAATATTTAATACGTACCTTGAGCAGATATTTGTCGACGATCTCAGTGCCACAGCTGGTACAGATGGCTTTTTCTGTCATGGCATGAGGTGAAGAGCTGGGCGACAAAGAAAGCGACGACGAACACGATACCTCCTCAAACAGCTCCTGTGTTTTATCCTAAAAATCAAAGATGAGGCGTATTAGTTTTTTTTTTATATATAGCCAACATATAAAAATATATACACACACACACAAGTAAATAATTCTAAAAGATGTAAAGGGACGAGAGTTCAGCCTTAGGGAACATCCGGTTAGTGACCTTCCTAAATAATACTGAAGCCTTTGACTAAAATTAAAAATATATAGCATGTTCCCCAGCTCCCGAAATCCTTANTAAATACCACTGCGTTTATCACCTGAGGCGACTCTATGGTGTGCGGTGTGTGGAGGACTGAACCTCCGCAGCTCGCGGGCATGACGAGAGCAGCTCAAACACACTGTATCGCGCGCTCGTCCGCGCCGCCGCCTTTTAACCTCCGCAGCTCGCGGGCATGACGAGAGCAGCTCAAACACACACTGTATCGCGCGCTCGTCCGCGCCGCCGCCTTTTAACCTCCGCGGCCGAGCGACCCATTAACAACCACTCGCCTTTTTACTATGACAACCTCTACAAGCAAGCGAGGGGAGATGCATAAACACGAGCGCTTCTTAACACAAAGCGTCATCCTCTTCATTTGAAACGCTGAACTCCACAGGTAATATTATTAACTGTTTTTCTGTCGTCTTCTTTGCACTTATGTCGCTGTCCAAACTGACTGTGGATTATTTATTTATTTTAACTATTTCCAAACTCTCTTTTAAAACCCGTCGTGTCGCCGTGAAAAAGAAGAAAACATATCACATTCACTTAATTTATATTAATTGCACACAGGCGTTGCTTGAGGCACAGCTGAGGATGGTACCGTAGGCTAATTCAGAAGGCTCTTTCAGTTCGTGCTGACAAACAGGAATTAATAATAGTTTGTGTGATGTAAAATAAAACACAGCGTCTGCAGCGTTTGTTTTTGAAGTTTAATATTTAGCCTAAAATATTGTGAATTTTTTTATTAGGCCTGATATGTAGCCTAAATATCAGAGAAGATCTCTTAACTATTAGGATTTATTAATAGGCTAATACAATAAAATAACATGAAATAAATAAGGCATTTGAAATGTAAGTAGCTAATTAATGTGTCACTTACAGTGTTCTTGCTTGGACTTTCCTTCGATGTGGTTTGTTCATTTTTCCAGTACATTGTATCCAGTATGTTATATCCACTCTTAGATCTCCTGTACAGCGAGAATTAATCCATACGGCTGCTGCAGCTCAATGCACGTCGTGACCATGTTTTAACTCAAACTTTTGTTTTCCTCAGTGAGGGTGGAACTTTTCCTCATGTTCTCACTCCTCTGGCCGCACCTCCCTGTCACATTTACACACGCCTATCATCTGAGCAGTCCGTTAGTGAAATGAAAAGATCTGTAAACAAACAGCAAGCAAAAGTTTTAGAAGCGATTTTTTATGGAGATTTATAGGCTACATTACATATAGCATAGAGCTTAAATAATATTGCTGGTCTCTTTCATCTTATAATGCTGCAGCAACATCAGAATTATGGTTTTGAACATCATTACCTGCCAGAGTCTCAGTGATAACTCTGAATCTCAGTAAAATTAATTTTGCATTATTGCAAATTCGGATGTATGCTCTTGTCTTGTTATTGCGCGGGTTTGACATTTTGCCCATCAACTGTCCCATAGGAAAAACATTATCTCGGGTTTGGAAATATTCTCAGATGGCGATTTATGATGATAAAATGAAACATTTCGAGTTTGTGAAATATTTCTCCGTGTTTCAGTTGTAGGATTGAGTGTAACAGTTGTTCTTAATGGCCCTGTAATTCATGTCAATATCATTGTCGTTTGTTTAGCCTATTAGTTTGCTTTTTTTAACTAAACTATTCGTTTTTAGTGCTATTATTGTGACGGGTTTATTTTTTCCTTATGATTTAATAATTATTATTTTTTTAATCTCATGTTCAACTCATGATTTTAAATCGCTATAGCTATATTAAACAATTCACTGCGCAATGTTGCTTCACAATTAATTGGTGTTTAAATGTTGTTTAAAGTTTTTTTTACGTAAGGAGTATAATTGTGTTATTTAAATTAAAAAAAAATAATAAATTAAAAAATACGTTCTCAGGGTTAATAAAATATCCGAAACATAGCATTCATCTCCGCTGAACCGTGTACAGCAGGCTATATCCTAAATATAATTTTGTATACATCCATGTTTTATAGGCTACATATGCTATTTCGTTCTTGATTTATATCAATCATGTTGTCGCCAGCTTTATATTATTTGGAGTTATATTAATTTTCGAGCCAGACGTTTGACTTAATTTCAGTCAGCTCACATATCTGCATTTGAACGGACACTGACGTCTTCATTACAAGAGCAATAATATCAGTTTCCATTCAGATTATTCTTGGCTCTGTGGATTGGTTTGTTTGACGTGGAGGATGTAAAGTAGTCTGGGATATGTGAGAGGTGTCAGTCAAGTCAAAGCGCGTGACCTTTTTTCTTTGACTTTTTTCTGTTCAGATTTTTAATATAAGTTTCCTCTCCGGGGAGACTTTCTGGGTTTTTTTTTGTGCGCACACTGTCAAATGAGCAGCGTCTTTGTGTGGTTTATTTTTGCTATTGCAAAAAAAGTTTCATGCTGACTTGACCGCTACAGAGAAATCACATCTGATATCATACAATGTCAACATTTTTGTTGTGTTTACATCACAACAAAATTACATCACCTTACACATTACATCGTCATTTATCCTCTTTTGTCATGCTTCGGAGTTCATCTCATCTCTAGATTTTTCAAAGAAGTGTTGTATTATAATATAAAGAAGAAAATCCCAATTTAGAGTGTTACTATAGTGTTTTGGATTTGCTCATCAAATTCTAACGATCTTTGTCTTCCTTCCTCTTTTATGTATTTCTCATAGATTTAAATTTCTTATATAGGCCTATATAAACACACTCACCCTACATTTTTAAAAATAAAGGTTACAAAAGGGCATTTTCGCAATGATGCCATAGAAGAACCATTGAGCAGAATGATTTTTTTTTTATTATGTGTACATACTTTTCTCTAAATCTAAAGAACCTTTCTCCACTATAAGCTTTTGTGTAATGGAGGTTCTATGGACGTTAACAGTTCTTTTTGCAACCATATGCCAATAAGGAACCTTTATTTTTAAGAGTGTGTATATACATACTATTTTAAAAATACCAAAACCTCCTCTATACTCGTTTGAGCAAAATTGTCTTCATCTGGAGTGTTCGTCCGGTTTTCAAAGCTCAGTGATCTCTCACCTGTTACTCAATTTGTTTGCTCTGTCTCTGTATTAAGATGGGTGGAAAGATTGTTTGGCGCTCAATCTATCCACGTGGTTTAAGCAGTGGCCTGCTAAATAACATTGTTCCTGTACTGTTTCCTATTGCAGTCAGATCCACTTGGCCGTGTTGACAAGAAAAAAATCTCTAATATAGCTATCCAATATTAAACGGAAATTGACATTTTGTTTTGTTTTTTGTTTTGTTTTTTTGTTTTTGTTTTGCGGTCATCCTGACCATGTCCACATTTGTTTTTTCCTCCATAACAGATCTTTCTTGTTATTCCAAATCTTTGAACTTTGAACAAAAACAATAACCGGCAGACCCTTGTAATTGCCACTGTAACGCAAAGAAAAATTTGGCCTCTAAAAGATGTAGATCCCTAAGAGAGAGAAGCCAGCAGCCAGCATCATTCATTACACAACAAGAGAGCCATTCGTTTATTCATCGACTTTCATTCATGAGGCAGAGATCTGATGCAGTTTGGGGGGGGGTGCTGTAACATGACACTGAGGGTCTGGGAGGTGAGGGGTCTCAGAGCTCCTTGACTTTGAGTAAATGAGGTCTGACAGGTTGATCGGGGAGCGCTGTGGTCATGTTTCCTGACCAGTTCTCCTGGCATTAAAGCTGGCCAGCGCAGGAAGAGAAACCCCATTTGGCACACGTGTGACAGCACAGTGAGTCTCCAGACACTGAGGGGAACACAGTGCTAGACGGAGACCCGTGCAGAAAACATATTGAATGTAATGTATTGAAGCAACGGTGCATCATGATTTTAGTGGTAGTCCAAAATCAAGGATCATCATCAAATTCAAGGATCATTCATCATGTTTGCTAGTACCAGAATGCCTGACTTAAACCATTTCCTACAATATGATTTAAATAATTTCTGCTTGACCTTTGCCCTTTCTGGAAATCATTGATTATAACCACATTTAGGGTACGTTACATGACAACGTTGTAATTCAAATGTTTTTTTTTTCTTTGTATAGATGACAACGCTGTCAAAACGATCCCCATTCACACAGATCCACGTAAACGACTAAAAACAGTGTATTATTCATGCCAGGTCAGGATAGTTGGTGATGTCATTTTGTAAAGAAAGACTGAGCGCTCGCGCCAAACAGGTATGCCTATGAACACGTAATACACACGCATGTGCATGCTGTCACTGTTTTCACTAGGGATGTAACAATACCCTCATGTCATGATACGATACATATCGCGATACTGAACTCACGATACAATATTATTGCAATACTCCAAGACATATGGTAAAAGGTTAACAAAAAATGAACTCTTGATTAAAATGCTACATTTGGTATTAGATTGGGGGTGGAAATGAATAGGCTTGAATAGGTGCTGGTAACCCAATGCACAGGACAATGGTGACACCAGAATAAAAATATTCGTGATTCTGAAGCTGAAAATAATTTTTTTAATTTTTTTAATTTTAGACAAATATATTTGCACTCTGTCACTGACTAAATATATTTAAAATAACGTAGGCCACTTTTTACAGGTAACATAAGACATTTGGCATTATCTGGACTCACAAATATTCCCCCATTGCATTATTATACATTATATTCAACATTATATGTAGTAGTTTAATGTAGTACTATCATTAAAGCTCTGTAAACTTGAATTTTTTTCTCACTGTAATTTTTATTTTGGTGAACTATACACAATACATATTGTCATTATCCATGATATAGTCAAACCAAACCAAAACACCATAAACATGTCATTCATTAATACAGTTTATTCAGTTTAAAAAAAAAATAACTATAGTGTCCTGCACCCACTAGTAAAAGTATATCAAAAGTATCTGAATAATTTTTGGTTTGACTGTACATGTTGCATTTTTGTATTGCGATATATTGTGACACGACATATTGGTACACCCCTAGTTTTCACAGATCCGCGTGTAACACGTAAAAACACATTTTTAGTTGAAAATGGTGTAGTGTAAACAGCCCCTTAATTTGTATACCAGCTCTCTATAATGTGCAAATATATAACTGATGATAGTAAAGTGTGGTCATAAAACTGTACTTCTATTTAATCTTTTTCATTTTTTTTTTCATTATAAGTTATATTATCAGGATAACACTTTGAGTGAAAAGTTTAAATCAAAAATATATCTTATATTTAACATCTGACCCCCTGTACAAGAGAGATCAAATGATCAGTGTTGCAGATTTTCTTTGATTAGTGATCTAAATAGTGCCAAATCTGAATTATTTCATTATAATTTAATAAATTTGCATAGTTAAAAAATGATTCAAACTCATAAAACATTGAACCTATTTAACAATTTATGTGTTTTAGTCATAACCAGCTTTGACCTGCAAATGCAAACATGAAGATTCGAAACCCCCACCATTGTGTCTGTTCACTGATGTCCCGTTCTAGATAATCTCAGCATTGCAGTTTCCATCTCCATCTTTGTGCCGATTGCGTGTCGATGGAGCGCAGCCCTCTGAGGAAATGGAGCTGATGACAGTTTCTCATGCAGCTAGGGGGCTCTGAGCCTCTGCTATCATGCAGACCACAGGAAACAGAGATTACAACATGACCACCACAAGGGAAGTTATACCCAAAACACATACACTTAAGTGTCTGTTCTTCGTGTCTCCACTGCAACTTTAGGCTCCAACCGAATGCTTTGTTTCGTCGCCACAAAGGAGTGTCCCCACTATCAATGACTCAGTTCCGGTACAAAGTGCTGAATGAATCTGTAAATAATGTTAGGATGTTTTTAAAGTCAACATCTTGGGGCTTGTTGTGCTGACGCCTGTTTATAAGGCCCAGCAGTGTTGCTATTTGGAGCCGCTTGCGTGATTAATGTTGTGTTTGTGCGTCTAGCTTTGAAAATTATTTTCCTTGCATGCAAAGCCTATCGAGAGAAATTCAAATAATTCAATAATCCCAATGGCTTTTGAAAGCCATTCCTTGGCCACGCTCCAGTGAGGATATCCTGGCAGAAGGATGTGTGTTTTAGAAGTTAAGTCATCAGGTGAACCCCAAAACCCAGTGCTTGTACCCCTCATACATAGCTGCTGTCTCTTGAGACAACCTGCTGTATGTGAGACAGGCATGAATGGATGCAGAACCCTTTAAATCGCTTTTCATCTGTCCAGATTTAAGGCGCATTGGTCTGGGAAATGAATCCAATGAAACTCCCTCTGCAGATACAACACTACTTGGTTTCACTTCTGCTTGATCTTGAATTCATTTGAATCGACATGTATTCCTGTATCATTATTAATATTTGTAGCCGCCAAAGCGCATTCAGCCCTCGAGCGCACATCACTATTAACTTCACTGCGATTCAAGTAACCTCTGACGCCTGGGGTTGACAAGACGTCAAATTACTCCATTACACACCACCACTCTCTATTGTTAAAGCTGCAGCCGTAAGTTTTGCCTCTTTGTTGCCATCTCTGTTTGAAACCTGCAATTGCAGTTATTTGCAGAATTATCAACTTTACGTGGGTTGTGCATCGGCACGGCTCCTCAGCGCGGATTAATCTATTTATCATCTATTTTGAGGTGCTATTATGTGTAGAATAGGTGAGTCACCACACCTGTGTGGATATTTACTGTACTTCGGTATTACAGATACTACGTCTTGGAAATATTTCCAAAATAATGTTTTACTGGAAAATGTCATCTGAACAAGTAAGTAACATGCATGCCACTTTTGTTCTGACCAACTGACGGAAAAAAAGAGTTTTACAATAAATCTGCCAATGGTGATTAAATCTAACGATGGCAAAGTTAGCTCATATCACGTCAAACTGTGCAAATTATTATTGTTATACTTTGTTCTCATTGTTAAAGTTAACAACATCAACATTGCTTGACTTCATGTATTTAGTGTGTATTAGTGTTATCTAATTAGCATTATAATTAAAATAATATAATTAGCATTCCCTTTTTTGCTGTAGCCACTCCGCAGTCCAAAGTCTTTTGCTTTGTACTACAATGATAACAATGATGATGCTTGTTTTTACCTTTCTTGATTACAATCCGCCATCAAAATGACATTTAATTATTCCAGCTGCTGTAAAAAGAGGTTACAAATGACCACCACCTGCAGCGTCCAGGACTCCTTCTTTATGTAAACAGACATGACGTAATGACGCAAAGGCAAACTCGTATATCCCGCGGAAACCTACCAGTACCACTCAAATTAAAAAACATTATTACAAGCTTACCGTTGTGAATTGGGCTAAGGTAAGGAGATAGTTTTGAACACTGGCTGGTTTTGCTCAGTAAATGATTTTGGATCATTTTTAACCAAAGAAATGTACAGACTGCAGCTTTAAGATGACAAAAAGATTTAAGAGTCCCAATTTTAAAGATGAGCATGAGTTCCATTGCTTTTTTTTTAGTTTAAATGTTGAAAGAAAGAGAGGTAAGATAGAAATAGCTAAACATTTTAATAATTTATAACTATTTTATCATAGAAATGTTTAACGGCCAACAGTAATATATCAAGTGATGCAAACTACTCAACTTGTTTCTCAAATTTTGCAGATTTGATATGAAAATATGCTATAATTTATGTGATTATTCATGTAATACATAACTGAATGTGACTAGACAGGAAACATTTTACATTTTCAAAATATGATGCATGTAAATAAGAGTGAATGTTTAAAATAGCATTTTTAAATCATTCAAATTGGTTTCTTCACAACTAAAATTAGACCTAGAATTTACTTCGCCATTCTATTTCTTTATACACTATATAAAAAAATTGCTCCCTCACCCAATGTTCATGGTTATGACCTTGCAACAGATTAAATCAAAGCAGAAAAATACAGAAGTCTGAATGGGGTGTTTGATTGAAGTGGACATTTTTAAAATCCGATCAAGATCACCCCCTGTTTGGTTGCATCTGTCTCTGTGAAATCGGTCGGTATAGTCGGCACGCATCGACATACTTTTACTTCGTTCGGTGGGGTTTTTATGGGCACTTAAAACCTGGCAGGGCACTTACCCTCCCTCTGAGAGAACGAGAAAGGAAATGCACAGTGTAAATGCTCTCATCTGGTAGTGATTTGTCTTTGCCTATGTACCCTTGGCCCTCATTCAGCATGGCGTCTGCCACAGTCAGAGTCAGGGGAGTGCTCTGATTACTGCAGTGATGAGTGAGAGAGAGAGCCTGGGTCTGTTGGTGGGCAGATCCACAGGTACAGCTGACCTCAGACCAGTGCTGGACTAATGTGCGGATTGTTAAGGACGAGAGATATAATAATTATAATAACTGAATGCTTTGATCTTTATATGTGATAAAGCTCACACACTTACTTGCATGTATTTAGATTACACCTGCATGTCTACAGTTTAATTTAAAGTATACTCTGAAAGAATGAGAATTTAAATGCAGCGCTTGTGCTTCTCATAGAATATTTTGTTGGTGTTTTTGGATGCTTCTTGACTAGCTTCACATTTTGTGCATTCGGCTTTTATCTAAAGCAAATTCAAGGTATACACTACCATTCAAAAATGTTTTTGTGTTTTTGAAAGAAGTCTCTTAGCTCAGCAAAGCGGCATTTAATTGATAAAAAAAATGCAGTGAAAACAGTAATATTATGGAATTTTATTACAATTTAAAATAACTGTTTTCTATTTTAATATATTTTAAAGAGTAATTTATTCCTGTGATGGCAAAGTTGAATTTTCAGCATCATTACTCCAGTCTTCAGTGTCACATGATCCTTCAGAAATCATTCTAATATGCTGATTTGCATATTAATCTATTGAACAATATTGTTAATTTTATCAGCTCATGCATTCCATGGCAATCTAACCCATGACCTTGCCATTGCTAGTGCCATGGTCTGCTGTTTGAGATACAGGAATGCTTTAACCAGCAATAATCCATGGTCAGTCAGCATCAACAAAAATGGTGCTGGTGAACAGCATTCAAGCTAGACCAGCATAAACTGGCTTAAACCCAGATTGGACCATCATGGGAATTCATGTTGGTCTGTGCTGGCCTTTTTAACAGGGAACAAGAAATTTTTAACTTTTGTTTTGTATTATGAACAACCCTGTAGACTAGAGTATCTATCGTATAATTATAATAATACAAACAAGAATCCCAAGCATCCTTATACAGCCTCCTGAAACATGACTTGCCTTCAGGGCCTGAAAAATAATTTTCCGTGTTTTTTTAAAGTAATTTGATTGATACATTTATAAATAAGGTGTGATCTGACATTTTGTAGAGATCGTTGATTTTATTTCTTCATAGAGCATCAAATAACACTGTCAAAGAGATGGATAAATTCACTGTAAATAGATAACATAGATAAACAAAACATCTGCCAGATAAATACAGAAACATCTGCTAAGTAAACTGATTGATGGTTTTGGTAAAGTGACCTTAGCATTATTCCTTTTCAAAGCTTTTAATGATTTTTGACATGACTTCAAAAAAATAGCTCAGATTTGTGAGCTATATTGATAAAGAAATTTGAGTTATATCAACATAATTCTATAGTCTGTCATTTTGTGTAGTTTAATGAGTACACCAAAAATTTTATTTAAAGGGTTAGTTCACCCAAAAATGAAAATACTGTCATTAATTACTCACCCTCATGTCGTTCCACATCTCTAAGACCTTCGTTCATCTTCAGAACACAAATTAAGATATTTTTGATGAAATCCGAGAGGTATATGACTCATCCATAGACAGCAATATAATCAACACTTTCAAGGTCCAGAAAGGTACTAAAGACATCGTTAAAACAGTCGATGTGACTGCAGTGGCTCAACCTTCATTTTATGAAGCGATGAGAATACGATTATATTATATTGATGTCTATGGACGAGTCATATATCTCTTGGATTTCATCAAAAATATCTTATTTTGTGTTCCGAAGATGAGTGAAGGTCTTACAGATGTGGTCCACATCTGTAAGACCTTCATTCATCAGTAATTAATGATAGTATTTTCATTTTTGGGTGAACTAACCTTTTAAAAAAATTTTTTGGTGTACTCATTAAACTACACAAAATGACAGACTATAGAATTCTGTTGATATAACTCAAATTACTTTATCAGTAACTTTACTTTATCAACCGTTGAAACATTAATAAAAACTGAACTCAAAACTAACATTTTCCCCATGCTGTCACTTTAATGACAAATGTAAACCTGCATAACTATACAGTACATAACTGAAAAAACAACATGTGTGTCATTTTTGGTAATGGATATCAAAACAAACATACAGAAAGCAAAATAAATACAAAAAGCACTTGTCCTGTTTTGCGCAGTTGTGTACAGTTCTTTTGGATCTTATATATATGAATGGAGTTCAACACACATAAGTGCGGCCAGACTTTTCTGCATTTCTTGTTCCTTGACATCCCAGTGTAAAGTTGTGAAGAAGAAACAAGCGAGTGTGGATGAAAAGGCAGCTTTTGAGTGGAAGACAGGCGTGAAGCAGGCGAGGTGACGGTAATCTAGCCAATTATTTCAGCTATGACAACAGAGACACAGAGGACTGAAGCCCTGCACCTGTCCCAGCAGCCTCCTCACCTCACTGCAGCTGTATGCACACCAAACGCATGACATCACCACACACACACACACACATCTTTTCCACGCAAAGCCTTTTTTCCAGTTGTGCGGCTCTCGCCACAAGGTGTTGACGTAGATGTTGAATGTTTTCCCATAGTTCTTCACAACGGTAAATAGTTTCGAGCTGCGTGTGGAGATTGCGTAATTGTTATGATATCATATAACATTAATGCAATGATACAGTATCACACAGTTTTAGAGATTCTGGCTGTTTATCCTGCCGTTTTACTCGTAGAAGGAAGCCAACCATAAAAGCTTTCTAAAACAAACAGAATGTGTGTGTTTGCATTCCACGCTACTTTGTTTTATTTATACCAATTCATTCAAATACGTGTTTGGAATACAGAGTTAATTGCAGATAAAATAAATAGTGAATTAGCTTACAAACAGCTGCTGGATGAGTTTAATTTTTATAATTTTGTGGTTTGCACTGCAATTTCCAAAGCTCAGGTTTTATCAGAATGACAAGCATCTTTGTGCCTTCCATATTTCTGGATAATTTAATATTAAAAGCTGCCAAGAAATTCATCCTCCCTTGGGCTAAGTGTTAAAGATCATTGCAGTGGGGTAACTTTTTTGGGTGAATGGTTAAAAAAAAAAACACACCAGCAGCCAAAGATAAATAACATGCATAAATAGGCTCTTGAGAGGAGGGAAACCAATCTTTCAGGAATCGAAATGATCAGACTTGTCCTCCCCCTTTCCACAGGCTCTCCTGACTTCAGGCATGGCATTGCCCTCTCATGCTGGGCCTCTAATTATTTCATCATGTAGCAGGATATCCTGCTAGGCCTACATAAACAGCTTGGGGAAGGTGAGGGGAAGGTGGGGGGGGGTGATCTCCTATTCAGAGCCCTAGTGACATCTGACATGTGCATGCATCGCCTCTCCAAAGACCCAAATCCAGCGCAACACTCCGCAGGTCCTGCCTGACCACCAATAAACAACCTGTGTTATTCCTATTACTGCAGTTGGTTTTTAAGGTAAAGTGGAGCTGCAGAGGTGGTTCTCAAGTGAAAGAAATACTCTTGGCTGGCGCTGAGCATAAATTACATGGTGCCTAAACTCTCGGCAGGAAGCCTTTTTACACTCACTGTTTTCCTAACAGACTGGCTGCTTTTCAACGCTGATCTGGCCATGAGCTGCAGTGTTGGGGATTCACATTCAGAAGCTGCTGCTGCTCTGATGGCTTGTTGTCTTTTTGGGAATGGTGGATGAGGACAGATCCAGGCAGTTTAGTCTTGGTTTTTTTCTGTGGTTAGGCTAGTCAGTTTTTGGAGTTGGCAACTGTATTTTATAACAGGTGTGACTCTCAAACTGTCCTGATCGCACAACAGTTTACATATAATATTCAAGCTGCTACTGTATGAACAAATAAATAATTGCTGAGGCCCAAATCGCCCCATAATGCACTATTTCAGGGGACAGCCATTAGAGGACATTACAGAGTGCATTTATGCAATCCCATAATGCACCACAATAGCAAGTGTACAAACGATGTACACTCAATGGTTAGCTGGTAGAATACCCACGCACTGTGAGCGTCTTGCCGAATCCTGCATCCCACCAGAGCATGGCTTCTGCAGTACTTCCGGCACACTCAGGCTGCATCCGAAATTGCATACTTCCCTGCTATATAGAATGCAAAAAAACAGTATGTAAAAAAAGACAGATTAGTATGTCTGAATTCATAGTATTCATAAAACTGACCTACTACTTCTGCCGAACATGGAAAAGGGTTTGTGAATGGCAGTGAAGCGACGCAAGTGACACTGTAAGTCACATAACAATGACAAATGTAGTATGTCCTGATTACATTCATACTATACACATTCATGTAGAACATACTTTTATCGGTCGGAAGTAGTGTCGTAATGTAGGGAATTGTGATACAGCCAGTGACCCAGTCCAAATACTTACACTTGCGGCCACTTGAGAGCGTGTGTAATCAACAGGAAAAAAATGCGCAAGACTGTCCCAAGTCTGAAAAACACCAAAGCGCAGTACACTTAACACACACTAAATCAACTCTATCTATACCACTTCGAAGCGGTCTTTAAGTCATTCTTAAAATGTACTGTTTGAGCTTGGTTATATTTACACTCCCATAAATAAGCGTGTGAATCTCCAACATGCGTTTTGGTAACTCTCGTGTCAACACAGCATGCATGTGTCGTGGTGCTCTCGTGAACGTGCACCAGAGATTAATATTTTGTAAATAAAGTGGTTAATTATTTTTTTGTGTGTGTGTGTGCAAACAAAGCACTTGCCTCGCTTTATAAAACTGATTAAAGGTTAAACCACTGGAGTCATGGATTACCTTAATTATGTGTTTACTATTTTTCCTGGCCTTGAAAATGGTAATTGCGTAGGCTGTCAATGGAGGGACAGAAAGCGCTCAGATATCATCAAAAAGATCTTTATTTGTGTTCCGAAGATGAACAAAAGTCTTAAGGGTTTGAAACGACATGACTAATAATTAATGACAGAATTTTCATTTTTGGGTGAACTGCCCCTTTAAGCACTCAAATACAGGGCTGAAAACCCTTTCTGTTGCTGTGTGAATGTGGCCAATGTTTATAAGTGGAGGCAGAGCAAGAAAGATACATCTCCTTCAAAATGATTGTGATGTGGGGAATGGTGGTCAGGGTTTTTACTGGCTGGCACATGAACTACACATTTAGACATGAAGTGGCCACACATGTAGTTTCAACAACAATGTGCACACCAGCAAATAACCTGACATAACCTGGTTCCCATGAATGCACAGGAGGTATTTATGCCAAAACTGTCTATGAGCTGTGAGAAATACTTACCTTGCAACGAAAAAAGAGACTCGTTTATCATGAACCACCATCTGTCAAAATAGTTTTTGGAGCCGATGGCATGCCTCAGCCTGAATGTGGCAGCAGCTCCTAAATTGAGTGTTTGCGTGTCAGAAAGTAATCGTTTCTCTCCAGGGTTTTGTCACCTTCAAACTTAGGCAAACCCCCAAAATAGATTCATTTCATTGCAAAGATCAGCAGGGCAAAAAAAAAACAAAAAAAACTTGGGACGTGGCCTGAATGTGAGTGTCGATTTCAACTGAGAATATGAGATTAGTTTTAACTGTTTCCGACAAGTTGAGTTTTCTGACTTGTGGATCACGAATAGAAACAGCTGTCAGAAGCAGTTTACTTTTATGTGTTCACAGCTGTTATATTCATGCAAATGTCATAAAAACAAAGCAAAGCTCAGTCTAAAGGTTCCCAGGAACTTCCCCGCTTCATTGCAGCCACAACAGTGCAGGCATATTTTATATTACGAGCAGATTTCAGATTATGGGGACACAGACATACACACAGCCCTTATTTTCCGAACACTAACAGATAGGCCCGCTGACTCAGGGGATGTCTTGTGTGTGCCTGTATAAAACAGCATCTGTAGCGAGTGCTGACAGATAGGCAGAAAGATTTTAGCAGATAACAGCAGATTTCTCCAGCTAGTAACCATTTCTTTTAGATAACGAATCACTGAGGGAGATTACATGACATTACAAAGGGAATCATTTTATGCCCCATTGGGTAACACAAGATGAAGCCTGAGGGCTCCCATCAATAAACACTGGTACTAATTGTTATTGCAGCTAATTATCTGAGCTAATACAGTGACAGTAAATGCATGACGATAAATGAGCCCTGAATGTAAAGGTGAGAAAAAATTGTTTTCTGTATGCTGAAGCAACATAGTTTCAAATTTGTATCAGACATTACTCTTAAAATTTCTTCCTTCCTAAAAGAGAAATAAAAATAGATGCCAATGGCATTATTGCACACAGTGAATAGCCTATTTGGTAAAAAAAAAAATAATAGAAGATTGCATTAAATTAATCAATTCAAATATAAAAATAGAATTAGTAGCATAATTTAGAAGAGAAATTAGAAAAATTGAAACAAAAATTTTTAACTGTTGATTTCAGAATTGGGTGTCTTGGGAAATCTGATCACAGTTTAAGACACTGTTGAAATCTCTTTTGAAACTCCAGGGGAGACATGTGAGTTTACTAAGGAGAAACAGGATATTTAAGGATATTGATTTCAATTTAAACTTATTTGTGTCTATGAGAAACAATTGAGAAATTAGAGATCAATTTTAATATTCATCTTTCATGCAGCAGATTCATAAGCTAAAAGTAACTGTAAGATTTAAAAAGCAATATCAAAGCATATTTTTGTGATCTGTTTTTGCTGGGCTGTTTTTTCTTTCTTTGCAAAATCCTCCAAAAATTCCCTAAATCACTGCCGTGCAACCTTTAAACCCATAATGTAGTGTCCTGTCACATTTCTCACTTCTGGTGTCAAAGGTAAATAAAGACATGCTGAAGAGGCCTGTCAGAGCATATGTATTTGTGTGTATTAGTCTAGGCTACATATATGCTGAAGTGCTTACAGATGAAACCAAGTGTGCTAGAGAAGACACAATGAAACAAGACAAACACGCAGGTAGACCTTCTTCCCACATGCACCTACACACCTCTCATTATAGTGAGCGCAGCACAGATCAGCTACGCATCCATCACACTCCATCAGTGTTTTCACACTGCAAGTACAGTGACAGTTCAAACTCTATGGCAAGACTGGGCAGTGTGTTCAGTGCTGTAGGTTGTATGTACGTTCCATCTATCTGTCAATCTGTCTGTCTGTCTCTATCTATCTATCTATCTATTGTATATAACATCTGTTTAACTTATAACATGAAAGTAAGGTTAATAATATAACTTAGAGAACAAAATTTTCTGTTTTACTCAAATTAGGGTGTAGCAAAAATTAGCACACCCCACTGAAAGCCTCTGGAGCAAAGCTAAATTTTAGACTACAAATGTCTAATTTAACAAGAATTCAACCACAGGTGAGACTAATTATTCATTACACAGGTGTCCAGCAGACAGTTGACTATAAAAGGGTGTTAAAACCCCTTCCCCTTTCATGCTGTCAGCAATGGCACCACATGGAAGAGAAATGTCACAAGACCTGAGAAAGAAAATAATTTCTTTACACCAGAAAGGTGAAGGCTACAAGAAGATCAGCAAAGCTTTACTTATCAGTCACAATACTGTAGCAAAAGTGGTACAAAAATTTAAAATAGATTGAACTGCAACCATCTCACAGAGACGCCCAGGTCATCCAAGGAAGTTAACAACTCGACAGGAGCGTCTTCTGATGAGAAGGGTTGAAGGAAATTGGCATGCAAGTTCACTGAAGTTATCTAAAGAAGTAGAAAGCCAAACTGGGGTGACTATTTCCCATGACACAATACGGCATACACTGCAGAGGAATGGCATGCA
>RJVU01064619.1:3261669-3286129 GCA_003731715.1 Anabarilius grahami
ATCAGTAAGATTTTATTTGTGTTTTTGAAAGAATTATTTTATGCTCACCAAGGCTGCATTTATTTGATTAAAGGTACACTATGTAACTTTTTTTGTTCAAAATTAATAAAGTTTAAATAATGAGTCAATACATCATAAATCCTTCCAAAACATGTTTTTGTCTTACCCTGATTCACTATGGTAAGCCAATTTTAAGTGTTTATATTTTAGACCAACCGGATGGATTTCTCTGGAAATTGCGTACATTCGTAACTTATGCTGCCTTCACGTGCTTTCGGAAATTTGATAATTCCCACTTCTGAAGTTGTGATTACGAGCTCATCGCATTCAAGTTTCTAAATGGGAGGGCGTTCATGTGCAATTTTTACCTAGGAAACTCGTATTTATGATAATTCCGAGAGCACGTCAAGGCATCACTCGTACGTGTCTCGCCATATCCATAAATAGAGAAAAGTTGTGTCACGTGTCATAACAAATCGAGTAATCAGTTAATGATTATACTAAGTACATAGAACGATATTAATTTAAAATGCTTAAAACTTTGACGCATATATGGTGCGGGAGTGGCAGAGGTAAGTTGTCACAACGAGTGAGAAACATTGACATGGAGCTGCTATATCTGCAATGGTGTTTTTACAGGTGAGTATTTTACTGAACAGATAAACTGCCTTATGTAACAGAGTTCATTGAAAAACATTAGATTGTGAAGGGACATATTCATCTGCACATTCATTGTCACATGATCCTTCACAAATTCTAATGCTGCTCAAGAAACATTCTTTTTATCATAATTATTGAAAACCGTGTTCTGCTTAATTTTGTGGAAGTCATAATATTCTTTGATGAATAGAACATTCAAAAGATCAGCATTTATTTGAAATAGAAATCATTTGTTACATTACAAATGTCTTTACTGTCACTTTTGATCAATTTAACACACTCTTGCTGAATAAAAGTATGAATTTCTTTAAAAAAAAAATCTTACTGATCCCAAACTTTTAACTGTAATAGTCTTCAGTTCAGCAGTGATTGCAATTGTATATATTTTCTTGTTAAAAATACCTCCACTTATCATTCAGTAGCAACTACTGAATGACTCCTGTTTGTCTGACAGCAAACATACAGATATTGGTTGATTTTTATATTCACATAAAGAGCAACAAGGTCAAAGTTAAAATGCATCAAAAAAAGAAGAAAAAAAAGAGCAATCTGCATGTTTTAAACCACTTTTAACTGCTAATCATTTTTCATAATGTGAAATGAAATCAAAGAGTGGTTAGACTGCTGATTAAGAATACATTAAGAATGCATTAGCCATTTATGAGGGCTTGATGGCAGAGGTTGTTTGTATGTACAGTACAACACCCAAGTCAGACTCTCGGCTCAGTTCTAATCACACTTGATTAGATCACAATGAATTCCTTTCTGCCACCTCCATCAAATGTGCATGTTATGAAAGAATAGATTTCAAAATCCCCTTGGATGTTTTTTTTTTTTAGCATATTCACAGTTTAAACAACTAAGTATGTGTAAACATTTCAAGTAAACATAATCTTTCATTTTTCTTAAAACCTTTTGAACAAAGATTTGTTCAAACAGTAGTAGTTTTTACATCTAAATCCTACTTCTTCAGTCCATTTACATTGTGTAAGTGTGGGCTTTTATTTTGATATGTCGAAGATCTTTATAGAAAAAAACTATTATTATTTAATTTAAAATACTTTCTACTCCTGATTGTACACTATTATTTGTTTTGGATAAGTGTACAGTCAGTAATTATTATAAATTCAATTTTCTGCTATACAGCGTAGTTACTAAAACACATTCAACTAATATTAATGTCAATCCCAGTATGTTCCCATGGACTGTATTATGTCTATTGCCTATGTTGGTCAATGTCATAACATGCACTTTGTGTGAATGTTAATATACACTTTTTAATTCATAACCGATGGCTGTTTTGACCTTCGACCTCTTTAGTGTGCACTCCCTCACAGTGAAAGCGGTCAAGCCAGGAGATGTTTATGGTCCTCTCTGCTCTATTTCTCCCTTTCTTCCTTTCGTTTCTTTCTCTACTTCCCGTGTAATTATTTCCTTCAGGGTGATGCGTGAAGTAGAGAGAGGTCAAACAGGGAAGGGTCCTTCAACCTCTTCTGCTGTCTCCGCCCCGCTACCACTTCAGAAAGTAGCAGGAAATTACAGGGGATCACATAAATTACAGCCGGCCCACCAGCGAGTGGCAGGCAGCACGCCACCCATCACCGGGGCAAAGGAAGGGTCGACCCCCATAAAGCCCGAGAGGGCCTGCAGGTACCACATGAGTACTGTGAAGCACACAACACAAAGCAGGCCCACATATCACATCCATCAAGAGGCTAACGGTGCTTATTTTTACTTGACGAGGCACAGTGAGTGCTGGAAAAATGTTACCTATGTTGAGTATGATAGACTCTCAAAGCCGTTCGCACAGAACATGTTATTGCATTCTATGCTCTGCTTTTCCATTGTTTTTCTGTGTAAACATGCTAGATGAATGTTTGTGACCAGTGCATGCGACATGGCAATGCCGTGTAAAAAAAAATGTGTCTCTAGCCCTTGGGTTTTTTTTTTATTCTCTTGCCTTTTAAATGCAAATACACGTTCTGTGTGAATGGCTATTTAGTCTTTCTGAGATTGTTCTGGAGAATTTTAATGTGGTAATTTCCTGGTTCTTTAAAGAGATGGGCTGTGTCCGAAATCTCACACACACTGTAAAACATGATTTTTCAAACTATATAAGAAAATACAGTTGCACTTTATTGATGATGTAGTTTTTATTGGTGATGTAGTTACATTGTACTTACTCAAATAAGTACTGAGTAATATTAATTAACTTTAAATATTTAATATAGAGTTACAGTATAGGGTTTGGTTTTGGGTTAGTTGTAATTATGCATAATTTACTATAGTAATAATTACATGTAGTAACATGTAACTACGTCACCTTAAAATAAAGTGTTACCGAAAAAATACTATTTCAGTCTTTCTATTTACCATTTTTATATTTAATTCAATGGGTTATTTGCCTTTTTAATTACTTGTGAAATTTACGTTTTGAGTGAAAATTGTGAGTGAAATGTGAGAAATCCTAAACCTCTCTTCTTTTGAATAAGTATTTACTTTGCAACCGTAAAAAAAAAAAAAGTTCTATATAATGTATCGTGTGTGAATCTGGACGTACTACGGTTTGTCATGTTCGCATTGTCCTGTGACCTACCGGCATCACTTGTGTCGCGTCACTATTCACAAATCCTCTCCTGTGGCCTCATGGGATAATAAATGTCCATTGTTTGCGCACTTTAGAATCTTGCCAGGAGTAATGAGTAATCTACGTACTTTTCGCCTACTGTTAATACTGTGAATTCGGACATACTACTCTTTTCACATACTGTTTTTCGCCTACTACAGTTCTGTCAGAATCACTATCGTCAAAGATGACTGGCAGTTAGCATACAGTTTGGATTGGAGGTATGGTTCTGTTCTGGGCAAAAACTCCCTGCCCATCCATGCAGCCTAGCATGGATAAGAGCAGGGCGAGCAGCGATAACCCCCCCTAGGGTAAACAGAACAGAACCAAGTATTGCAATATCATTACTTTTCTTACATTTTTTTTATTATTATTGCTTTGGTGCAATTTTCACAAGCAATTGGTAAATTTTCAAAACTCTTAATACTAATATCACAACAGATCATCAAAAGTGCACTTTTTTCAAACATTTCAGCATGTTTTCATTCAGTAACTGCCTTTCATAATGCTATTACAATCAAACTTTTCATTTGCATCTCTTTTCCTTCAGTTTAATACATTTGTCTATTATTTAATCCAACTGAACTTAATGGTTAATCAATTAATCATTTTGGTACACCTATAGATTTATATAGAACTCATTTGCAATTTCTGATATGGAGAATCAAATGTAGTGAATTCTTTTTACTTTGTAAGCAATTTATCTTAGATGATAACTACAATTTTCAAAGTGTGTGTGTGTGTGGTTCTGGTAAACACTGTGTTGTGAACCAAATGTCCCAACAAGGAGGGGTAATACCAGTCATTTTTGACCTTGTTTGGACATTTTTTTGGTCCCCATGAGGAAAACTTATAAATCATATGAAATTATATTTTTATAAAATGTAAAAATGCAGAAAGTTTTCTGTGATGGTTTAGGGGTAGGGGATAGAATATACCATTTATACAGTATAAAAATCATGATGTCTATGAAAAGTCCCCATAAAACATGGAAAACCAACATGGTAGAGACTGCTACATTACTATAACTCACCCTTATAAAGGTCAACTACAGTATAGATTCATATGGTACAGTAAGAACATTTACTGTATTGACAGCAAACTTTGTTCTACACAAAACCTCATGACTGTGTCGTACTTTACACCTTTTGATAACACACTGAATAAATACTATTACAAGTGTATTTTCTAATTGTGCCATCTGTAGCCTGTGTAATTATTTCAGCAACAAGGGTGATTTGAAACACGTATCTTGCATTGTTTGCTAATGAATTAACTGATTGATAAAAGTACTAAACTGAAAGAAAAACATACTGTTGTGTTTCTGTGATTAAACCAAATGTTCTCGTTACATATCACAATGATCTTGAGTTTTGAAACAGTGATTATGTAGAATGGAAATTTGTACAACTAGAACAAAACCATGAGATAAAATTTTGAAAGAATGACTAACTGTGTTACAAGTGTGATCAGTTTGGATTTTTGTACTAAGAGTTGTGAAAATATACACTTTACTTGTGAAAATAGTACCAAAGCAAATAAAAAAAACTGTAATGACTATAAATGTAACAACAAAATTGAGAAAATCAGTTTGATCAAGAGAAAAATCAGAAGACCAAGTCTTGACTGGACAAAGGAGGAGCTGGGGATGGAGGAGGGTGATTAGCAATGCGATAAAGCTGCTGATAATATTGAATGGACCATATATATACGAATGGGTCAATGTGAATTTGCTGAGTGTCAGCTGATGCGAGCTTGACTAACGTGACCTGCCAGAACTAACGCTACACTTCATTAGTAGGGAAGTATGCAATTTTATATAAAGTATAAAATTTGAAATCACTTTTCTGTCCTTTGTTGACATATTTCCTATTGAAACAGGAAGTTTTGACAGGAAGTTTTTTTTTAGGTGGCCAATAGGCTTTTGTTATGTCACTGTAATAAACAATAATACTTGCTGTCTTGCTAGACAGTTGCAGGTGTTACTGTACTAGAGGGAGGGGCATTCTCATTCTACAGAGCATCTGATTGGACAAAAATGCATGTAGTGCAGGATGAGTCATCACTTTTTTTGCTCTTCTTTCCAGGAAGAAAAAACTGCAAATACAGTAGATGACCTCTAAAGGCAGGAAAACACCAAGCCGACGGTCATCCGTCGGGCAGTTTTTGTTCGTCGGCCGACTAAGTTTTCTCAGTGTGTTCCACACCGTCGGCTGAAGTTGGTCCTCGTTGGCTTTTTTCCGGCCGATTCGACATGTTGAATCGGCGTCGGAGCTAGTTGGTCCGTTGGGCCATCTGATCATTCTGATTGGCTGTTCAGCTACTGCCACCTGCTGGAACCGAAAGGCATTTCATCTTACGCAGGCGCAGAATGGACGTGCTACTTGGCCGTCGGCTGTCGAGCGTCGGTTTGGTGCGTCAGGCCAACTTTGGACACAGTAACGTGCCGACGTGAGCCAACCCCCACAGTCTGCTTTCGTTGCCACTAGTTTGTCGGCGTCGGCTTGGTGTGTTCCTGCCTTAAAACTGCAAACTTGGTGTACACTAGCAATAGATGACATCAAACCATTTTTTGAATTCATAGTGTATGTAAAATACAACAATGTTTACAATAAGTAATAATAATTTCAGGGGAGTTCAAACTGAAACATTTCATAGGGTCATTTACTGATCCTTTACAAAATGGTTTTTATATCCCAAAGATGTTTACAACAAGCTTGAATGATTCCATGGCAATTAAAACAGGAACCTGTTTCACCACATCAGTGAGCTCAGCGTAACATGGCACAAACCTCTAGACATGTATACTTCGCTGACATGTGTACGGAGGCCCTATTATGGCCCACTTTAGTCAGATGATGTCATAATCATGCGTCACAATCGACTAGGAGGCCCGCCTCGTATCTGTCGCCAGGCAGAATAAAACTCATCCGTCATTCACCGGTTGATTAACGCGCTCCAGATGTTTCTATCCTCAGATTTCAGAAGCACCCTCCTCCAGTCTTTGTTGTGATAATGATACAGTACCCTGTGTGCAACTGTTTATATTTCTTTCCATTGGAGTACAGACTACAGTTGCATGCTCAGAAATTTTTGGAGCGAGTCAGGCTCTCGGAACATAATCGAGCGCCTGAGATGAAAGAGAATCAAATTAATCTTCCAAATCTGTGCGTTCTAATTCATCATTCTAGTTCTCATGGGACCCCCCCTCTTTGGCCCTCATCTTTCAGACATACTTTACTGGTGCTCTACCACTGGCAGCACTGTAAGTTGGGAGATGGAAAGGGCCACCATGTCTACGTATGTAATCAATATATGAATATCACAGCTGTTAAGCCAGAATGAGAGATGTACTTCCTACAGGAAATTATGAATCGGACTGCACGAGAATATTTGAGAAAAAATCTCAAGACATTCAAAAGCTTCTCAGCATCATTTGCTGATGTCATTCATGTCCACAGATCCAAAGATATAGAAGCACACGTTAAATACCTAATCAAACACGATCTTCATTGTTGGACCTGTGGTTAACACGTTAAGCTGTCCCTGCTAACAAATATATGTTCGAAGTACAGCGAGAGCGATTAGAGAGTAGACGGCAATGTATGCTTCTGAATCGCTCTTGCGGTACTTTGATGTCATACACCGATTGGTCTGTGCAGCTCCGCTTCAGAACCTCACCAAAGTTCTGAGAACGTTCCCTGTTAGCTGGGATAGTGCTTATATGAGAAATGCGAGTTTGAATCTGGCTCTCAACACTTCCCGGTCCTTTTCATCCTCCTTCTCCCCAGCAATTTTGTCTCTCTGCTTTTCTGTAAAAATGGCAAAAAAAAAAAAATCAAAAGGAAATTTGTTCTGCAGAATGTCATGATCAATTCATCAAGACAAACACATTGGTAATTTCAGTTCTTCTTCTGGGAGTCTGGCCCCTCTGTTAGCCCACACGTCTACATAATGATAGGGATCAGAGAATAAGGGACGGCAGTTAAGAGCTGATAAAAGAAAACACGGAGGCCTCATCAAATTACCTAAAGATCAGACTACTCTCCACACAGCCTAGCTAAGAAAAATAAGAGATAAGACCTGGAGGAAGAATGAGGCTCCTATAAAATCCAGATCCAATCTGCTCAAATAATACCACAAGGTAGCATATGCAGCTGATATAATACATGCAATGTACTGTATATTTTTAAACAATATTTTAGAATAAGTAGAAAACATTAATATATATATTAAATAGAATAGAATATAACGAAAAACTCACTTATAGGGGCAAATCACTCATAAATGCCTCTCTCTGCATTATTGTATTAGTAAGTAAATGAAATCAAGTATTGATTTATAGCATTGATCTATATTATTAAGGTAAATTTCAGATCATTATAGCAAATTAAGGACTGATATGCTGAGACGTGTAGGTATATAACCAAAAACTTGGATTTAGATATTTAATATTTATATAAAATAACTTTAACACAACAACATCAGAGTATATAAAATTCTGTTAAACAATATATATAAAAATCATTGCATTTCTTGTGTAAGATGTGAAAATGAATTAATACAATAGCTTTCTACATAAATTATTTTTTTTTTAAATGCTCAAGTGTAATGCATAGAATTTTTACAGAGCTTGATTTATGTTAAAATGTATGTTAACATTACTTTAATTGTGAGAATGTTGACTGAATTTCCATTCAGATGATTATATTTTAATAACGACTACTTCAAAATGTAATTGGATTTGTTCCTTTGTTATGAGATAAACAAAATATATTTTTCTGGTAAATGTGATCAATTGTAGAAATGCTCCCATATCAAAATTAGATAATTTTATCTGATTTAGATGATTTATAAGAGTATTATTTCTACTATTTTACTACAGTTGATCATTTGGTTATAGCAGATACACACCATAAACCTTTAATCTGAAACTATATTTTTTAAGCAGGATATTTGATTCATTCAATTAAAGAAACTGATCAATTACTTGCTACTAATTACATCTTCAACAGTGTAATTAGATTACTAATTACACTAAAAAAGTAATGCATTACTTATTACTGTCTAAATCCCATATCAACCTCAACCAGTTGAGCAGTATAGGATAGACATAAAACTGCTCTTTTAATTTTTTCAAATAAATATCTCTCCTATTGCAGCCTTTAATCTTGAAATTAGCTGATGATAAATACAATTCAGCTCTTGCTTTCGTTGATGTTAACCCTGTTAAATTTGCACATAGAGCAGGAGTTCAAAATCAAATTTATATTCGTTTTGCAGAGACACACATATGTGGCCAAGTGTAAATGGAACAAATCAACAATAGCAACAAATCAGAAACAAAAACGCATAAAGTGACCATGAGTAAACAGGCCCTGGATGTTGTTCTTCTCTTTAGCCCTTACCCTGTATTCTGTATAATTGTTAGCTTCATTTAAATACTCATTAAAATATAAAGTGAATTTTCCTACAGTAAAAACTGAGTCAGTGTTTAGTTGTGAAGGACACAGGGGTTGAGTTAGCACATATCTCTCTTTTTTCCTCTCTCTCTGTCTCGGAGAAATCAGCAGGCCTGGAGTGACAGTAAGAGGCAGTGTGATTGCGCAGGGAGTCCTGAGGACACACAGCCGCCAAATCAGAGAGAGGGTCCTAATCAGAGACAGAAATGGCCCACTTGACAATCACACATGCACAAAAGCTTCCAATTCACCTCTGATTGCGGCAGTCCTTGTGCCCTCCCAGCACTCCCTCTCACTCACTCTAATGCCCCTTCAGCTCAACCTGCCAATCAAGCGCCCCTCCTCCCCCCTCACTGTTAATGTCTAGTAATAATTATGAGAGATTTCTAATCATTCCCAAGTCTTCAGCTGGCTAATTGATGTTATTTTAAGATTATCATTACAAGTCATTTGGTTGGTGAAAGGTGCATTTGTGGTTAACCTGTCACTCTTTTTTGGGGGAAACAACGGGAGTGTAAAACAATGAGCAGACGTGTCTGAAACTGATCACAGGTATACTGGATCCTTAGTGGCTTCAGACTTAAAATGAATGAATATTGTTTCAATTTAGTTACTCATGATTCAATAATTTCATAATGTATTAAATTACCGTTCAAAAGTTTGGGTTTTTGAATGTGTTTGAAAGAAGTCTCTTATGCTCACCAAAAGTGCATTTATTTGATAAAAAATACAGAAATATTGAGAAATATTATAACAATTTATAATAACTGTTTTCTATTTGAATATATGTACAAATGAATTTTATTCCTGTGATGGCAAATCTGAATTTTCAGCATCATTACTCCAGTCTTCAGTGTCACATCCTTCAGAAATCATTCTAATATGATGATTTGCTGCTCAAGAAACATTTATGAATGTTGGAAACAGCTGTGCTTTTTTTGTGGAAAGATTCTTTGATTATTAGAAAGTTCCAAAAAGAACAGATTTTTTTTGAAATATATTTTTATGTAGCAATGTAAAAGTCTTTGTCACTTTTGAACAATTCAATGCATCCTTGCTGAATAAAAGTATTAATTTCTCTCAAACAATGGCTACAAAACAAATCTTACTACTAACATTTGAACAGGAGTGTGTGTGTGTGGGCATGTTTTTGTGAAATATCAGGACACAAATGTGTATAATGACATGGGTATGACATAGGTATTACAAAAAGAGGTGACTTATGAGGACATTACCCCACGTCCCCACTTTTCAAAAGGCTTATAAATCATACAGAATGAGTTTTTGTGAGAAAGTAAAAGTGTGCACAGTTTCCTGTGATGGTTAGGTTTAGGNCAGGGAAAATGGAAATTTACCACTTACTGCAGATATATTATTTTGTGCGTTTATATTGTTGTATTTTTCAAAATATATTAAATTATACGTATGTGGTAAAATTATTATATAGTAGTCAACATTTTAAGTGGATCAAAAAAGTTCATCAAAGTTGTCCTAACTTTATATATACAGTCAAACCAAAATTTATTCAGACACCTTGAACATTTCATTCATTAATACAGTTTATTTACTATAGTTTAAAAAAAAATGGTAATAAAATTTGAGTTAAACTGTCAGAAAAAATTAATCTTAATTATGTCAGATAACACTTAAGCAAAACATGGTCAGGTCAAAGTGTCTGAATAATTTTTGGTTCCAGATTTTTATCAGTTTTACTGTTAGTCCACTGTATGAAGAATTTTGGGGTATAATATGTCACGGTTTACTTTATTTTGCTATCCTCACTTACATAAATTAACTATAGTGTCCTGCACCCACTAGTAAAAAAAATATATCTACTGTCTGAATAATTTTTGATTTGACTGTATAATATTATATTGAGACACCCTTTTGGAAGTTTTGATGTAATGAATTATGACCTAAATTAATAACTAATAGAATTCACAGAGACAATCTTCTTTAAGTTTAAAGTATTAAAGAGAGTTGATTATTCTCTTTAGGGTCAATAGTTGGACCTGGCATTATATTTAGTGGAGATAACTGAACCACTGAAGCAGCATGGCTGTTCATTGAAGAACAGGAGTTCCTGATGTCTTTAAAAGTGCATTTACCCCATCTGCTGGTGTGCTGCTGTACGCATTCATGCTGATCACTGTCTGTCTGACAGCTTTGACCACAGAACCCATTCATTATTAGTTTCTTCAGAAAACCATCTTTTAAAATATATTTACTCACAGACATGTACAGGTACAGTATGTGTCATGAAATGATGTTTTCACAGATGGAAATGCAGCTAAATAACCTTTATTTGGTCATAAAAAAAGTATTAAAAAAACAATGTTTTTGATAAAAATACATTTATTAAAGCTAGAAGATGCTTTACTGAATACAAGTGAATTATTTCAACATTGCAAAAAACTGCATTAGTTCCTGTCTTCATTAAAACCATGAAAGTCTTTAATGAAAATGAAAAATCAAAGGCAGAATGAAGCAGATGCACATGGCGGAGACTGTTAATGAGCCAAGTCTCCCAAATGAGGCGTTGCGGAACTAGGCCCCCGACAGTAATGCCTTCTAATCCAGAGGAAATGTGCTCCAAACCACACAGCGTTTTTACGATGACGTCTGACAGATTGCTTGTTGGAGATGAATAACACGGTCGATTTATAAATTGCTGTGAGGGACAACGCTGGACAACATCTTCCTTCTGCACGAGCAAAAAAATTAAGGTTTACGCACACAAAAGCTTTGAAGTAAGGGCATGTTAAACTAAAACAGATTCACCAAGCTCCTGGAAAATAATGAGGCAAATGAAACCGAGTTATTCAGGAAGCAGATGCCCCTTATCAAAAAGGTTCCTAGAGGAAGTGGGTATGAGACTGTTTAACTTATATTTGTCATTAAAAAAAAAAACTATTGTTTACGTCTAATGTTCACATAAAACTTTAATGTGAGGAATGTCTAATGGGCTGGTACTTCACACTAAAGGGGTGTTTATTGAATAAATGTGCATTGTTCAAGATGATGAAAAGAAAGATTTCCTAAGATAAAAACAGGAGATCACAGTCAATTTCCTCTTCGCTGTTTTCAGTATGTTCTTTGACGCTCTGGCAACAGTCTGTCACTGAATCGTCCTGTGTTCTTTTCCTCCTCCGTCTGTAGACGGGTTTCTTGTCGGCCTCCTCCTTTAAACTACATCTCTGTTCTTGAGGTTGTAGGGCACCTTGTAAGCACTCGTAGAATCTATTTCAAATAAATATTAATACATATAAATATAACATTACTATTATATTAAAATACTTAAATATTTAGTGTGATTCAGACTCAGGTTGTTTCATTTAAATGTGGAAATAAATGAATGAAACATAACATAAAAAGATTAAATCTAATATTTCATAAAAATATTTAAGATTCTGGTCACTAATTTAAGTAAATGTAACTTATTTTTACAGACCAGGGTTATTGTAGTTAACTAAAACTAAAACCATAAAACATTTTCAATACTTTAAATAAAAAAAGTTAACTAAAATGAAATATAAAAAATGTGTATTTTATCTCATTTTCATTCAGTTTGTTAATTTAGTTCTATCTGATGTACTAAAATAACCCAAACAGAAACAAACAAACAACAACAAAAAAAAACTATATAGACATTTAAAGAAAGACTAATAAAAGTGACAAAATTACTAAAATTAAAATGAATACGGAAAAGATAAAAAAAATAAAAACTAATTTGACTTGCCCTTCAAAAGGATAATTCACCCAAAAATGAAAATTCTGTCATCATTTACTCCTCCTCAAGTTGTTCCAAACCTGTACAAACTGTTTATTCTGCTGAACACAAAGGAAGATATTTGAAAGAATGTTTGTAAGCAGATCTCGCCCCCTAGTTTACTACCATAGTTTTTATTTTTCCTACTATGGTCAATGGGGGACGAGATCTGCTTGGTTACAAACATTCTTCCAAATATCTTCCTTTGTGTTCAGCAAAACAACGATAAATTATTTTTGGGTGAATTATCCCTTGAAGACATTAAAGGTGCAATATGTAAGAATTTTGCAGTAAAATATCCAAAAACCACTAGGCCAGTGTTGTATATTTTGTTCACTTGAGTACTTACAATATAACAAATGTTTTCAACAATTTGTAAATAATGAGAAAATTGCTATTTTAACCAAGGCTCCGGGACGTGTAAGGAGTCACCTGTCAATTGCGTCATACCCTCGGTTTACGGTTTTATTTTGTAGAAACCATGGAAACACCAAAGACGCTTTAATATATTATGTTTTAATAGACAAGGGAACAACTGTTTGTGATATATTTATAGACAAACTAATTATTGTTATATAGCTCAACATGTTTAGTCTTATTGCTTAAATCTTATTTTCTTGATTTTTTGCGAGTACCATGCTTTACCTCAGAGAAAAACACTATTTTGTCAAGTAGCTAACATAGCATTATCAGATGCAGCTTTATTTTTAGTAACAGTAATACAGAATTTTCTCCATCATACAATACGTTTTAAAATTAATTGCATGCCATTTATCAACACAAGCCATCCAGCATTTAATATGATATTCTAAAATCGATATCTCTTACTGCAGTGTGTCTCAAACAAGTGTCTCACAGCAGCCGCCGATATAACATCATTTTCAACACACTCAAATGTATCTAATAATAAACAGAGCTGCGTTACCTAATACTCATGACCGGAAAAGCAGAAGCAGCGCCGGCGACTGTGGCATAATAAAAGTTCCGCTGCTCGTGAGGCGTGTGTTGTGCAATCGCTCCAACGGACTCGTTCAGCTCCCACAACACTCGGTCCTGCTCTGCTTCATACTACAATAACGTTAATAATCTCATCCATGAACATGATTTCTTCCCGAGTCCTATCCCAATTGTTTTCCACCGGCTGTGAGGTGAAGACTAAGACTATGTCCCAAGATTTTGCGCTCAAACTTGCCGTCATCAAGCTACGCCTTTTGAATAGGCCTCTAGCGACCTCTAGCGGACAGAAAATATTACATATTGCACCTTTAATAATTCAACAATTTAAAACACCTTTTAAATAAGAAAATACTTTTGAACCCCAATGTATGCAAACACAGGAGACTCTACTTGCATTATACCTCTCTATTCTTTTAAGATTTTCTTCCATCTTCTGGTTCGCAACTCCGACGAGGAAATCAAGGTACTGGTCAGTGATGAGGACGTTACCCCTGTGGCTGAGAGGAACCTCAAGACAATGTGTGCTGCGTACCGCCTATACAACAAATACCTTTCAGACTTCAGAAGTATCTTTAATGTTGAACACAAAGCACAATTTGGATCTTACCATGATGATCTTGCCTTTCTTTCCCACAGTTATACCAGAATTCCTGAGGCCTGAGTTTATTGCAACAGTGTGCTGAGGAACAAACCATGAAAAAATATTTATTATTTTGTTCTCCTCTAAACATGTTATGTCTCAATCTAATTCAATGTGACATTCACCAGTAGTTGTGCGTCCTCAAGCTGTTTACACTGAATGTGAAGGACAAAAGGCTCAAACTTGAAAGTGGCATCTCCAACAGACTTTTCCAGACCTGTGACCTGTTTCAGAAACACACAAAGCTTTAATATCAAGGTTATTTATTATTGTATTAATGTCTTTAATGCTGTATTTCGTACCAGATCTTCTCTTTGGCACTTCTGATGGGTGACAAATAACCAGGAACAGTTTTGCTTTTGCACATCAGGGCAATCCGACACCTTAGATGAAAGCATAACACACAGTGAGCATTACACATATACAATACTAGTTAGGACCTTAAAAATCTTTTGATTTAAAGGCTTATATACTTGAAAGTTTTGTAGACAAATATAAAAGTAGTCATTACAAAGCATGCCATGTTTGTGCTACTTCAAGGGTTAGTTCACCCAAAAATTAAAATAATGTAATTTATTACTCACCCTCATGCCGTTTCGGAACGCAAATTAAGATATTTTTGTTGAAATCCGATGGCTCAGTGAGACCTGCATAGGGAGAAATGACATTTCCTCTGTCAAGATCCATAAAGGTACTAAAAACATATTTAAATCAGTTCATGTGAGTACAGTGGTTCAATATTAATATTAAAAAGCGACAAGAATATTTTTGGTGCGCCACAAAAAAACTAAATAACGACTTATATAGTGATGGCCGATTTCAAAACACTGCTTCAGGAAGCTTTGGAGCCTTATGAATCAGCGTGTCTAATCTGTTGTTCGGAGCGCCAAAGTCACGTGAATTCAGCAGTTTGACACGTGACCCGAATCATGATTCTACACAGAAGATTCATAACGCTCCGAAGCTTCAGGAAGCAGTGTTTTGAAATCGGCCATCACTATTTAAGTCGTTATTTTGGTTCTCGTCGCTTTATAATATTAATATTGAACCACTGTACTGACATGAACTGATTTAAATATGTTTTTAGTACCTTTATGGATCTTGACAGAGGAAATGTCATTGCTCCCTATGCAGGTCTCACTGAGCCATCGGATTTCAACAAAAATATCTTAATTTGCGTTCCGAAGATGAATGAAGATCTTACGGGTGTGGAACGGCATGAGGGTGAGTAATTAATGACATTATTTTCATTTTTGGGTGAACTAACCCTTGAAGTAGCCTTTATGACACTTTATTTTACTCTAAACAATGCAAACTGAGTAGGTGTTTCCAAAACTTAAACCATATGGGTGACAAATAATACATCAGACAAATAACTACACTGCAGAAAAATGTTTTTCTTACTTATTATTTAGTACACTCATTAAATTTGACTCAATAAATGTATCAAAATTAAGTGTGTTTTTGCTTAAAACAAGAAAAAAATATCTGCCAACAGGGAAGAATAAATAATCTTATTTTCACTTTGAATTAAGTTTATTTTGGCAGATATTTTATCATGTTTTAAACATAAACTTGTTTAATTTGAAGTCATTTTGCTTCTCAAGTAAATGTATCTTGATTTAATAATGTTTACATATTTGTACTGAAAGAAAATCATTTTTGCAGTGTAGACAACAGTCATTAAACTCTTCTCATGCTCACCCCGTCCAAAAGGATGATTCTTCCGGAGCAAGAGCTTGTCGTGAAGTACCGATCATGACTGTTAATAAAGGAGACAATATGAGAAATGTCCTCATCCACACTGCCCTTCTTACTGAAATCACACTTATTAAGACACTGATTCTTCCATTGCTGAAATGTATCGCCCTCCATGTTTCAAGACTATTGATGTATTCGTTTTATTTTCTGCCGACCGTTGGAATATTATAATTAAATAATGTTAATTTTAATTATTACTCTAGTTCGCTAGATATGCTATACCGCATGTTTCATGTTTGTGTTTTGAGTATGAGTGCTCGAACGGTTACGGTGGCCGGGATGTGCCTAAATTCATTTCATACGGAAGCGGAGTAAGCTGCAATTTGCAACCTGCGTTGGGTGAACAGGGTAAAGTGTTTAAATTTATGGAGTGCCGTTTTCTTTAGTTTCGCGACGCTGTGCAGAGATACGTGCGCTATATGGAATATATGATGATATCTATCCAGATGTACTAATTTGCTCTTTTTCAACAGTGCAGTATCCAGTCAAAGTTCAGTCTGCCTTGTCAATCCAGATTTGTTTTGCAGAGGCCACCATGGCCACATCTAAATTAATGAGGGCTATCAGGGTGTCAGAGTTTGGAGCCCCTTCAGTTTTAAAACTCTGCACAGACCTGCCTGTTCCAAGTCCTGGTCAAAAACAGGTGGGTCATCTCAAAAATATCTCGACTTTCTGATTTACAGAATGTTAAAGTTTTGAATTCGGTTATTTTTTTTCTCCATTAAAGCTTATTGGAATTATTAATTAATATCTTGATATTATTACTAGTCACAACTTGGTTTGTTGTTTAATGTATTATTCTATTTTATAAATTATTCTGTCAACAGCATCTCAAAACACACCTGGTCTGGCTAAAATCAATACATTATGCTATGTAATCATTTTTATCTAACATTTTGCATGGTCTGAATACTAGCTGTCAATATTGACAGCACAAATTACATTGCCATAAATGAAAAAAAACATTACTTTTAAATGATTTATGTTATAAATTACTTATTTTGCTTCTTGCACACTTTTTAGACCTTGCACTAATGCTTAACCCAGGAAATAATAAAAAATTAAACAACTAGTACCATTACAGTATAATTTTATAGATGTGGTATACTAGTTTCTGGCAAATGTAAATAATTAAAAATGAAATTCTGTCATCATGTCATTCCAAACCCATAAGACTATTCAATGTTTAAATCTTTTCATATTAAGCGATTGTGTGTCCCCAGAAGACTTTGATTGAACTGCTTGATTGATATGGATTACATTTACAATGTTTTATTAACTTTTTGAAGCATCAAAGTTTTGGCTACATGGACTCATTTTGGGGTGATCTAACTTAAAATGAGTCAAATCAATTTGCATTATGTTAGGTTATAAAATGATGTCTTTTTATATGATGCTGCTTGAATATTTGAAGTGTGTTTCATGACTGAAAAGTCAAGGTATATGTTGGTCATCGTTTAGAGCAGTGGTTCCCAAACCTGTCCTGAAGGACCCCCAGCACTGAACATTTTGGATGTCTCTCTCATCTAACACACCTGATTCAAATCATGAGCTCATTAGTAGAGACTGCAAGACCTGAAGTAGGTGTGTCAGATAAGGACGACATACAAAACGTGCAGTGCAGGTTTGGGAACCATTGGTTTAGAGAATGACCCAGAAAACCCCGTTTCACTTTTTTTCCATAAATAATATTTATATACATTTATTTACTTAATTAATCAGTAGCAATTCTTATTTTTTTTTCTAAAGAGCTGTGTAAACGCTTTTTGCAATTGTAGGTTCTGATTAGAGTCCATGTGTGTGGTGTAAACCCAGTGGAGACGTACATCCGCTCTGGATCTTATCCTCGGAAACCCAGCTTTCCCTATACTCCAGGATCAGATGTCTCTGGTATGGTTGAAGCTGTTGGGGAGGGTGTTCATCTCCTACAGGTCAATTTGTTATGCATCTTGCATACTGAATACATGTTTACTTGTTTACTTTGCTTGGTTAGCAATCTTTTCTGTTTTCACAGGCAGGTGACAGAGTCTTTACCACAGGCACTGTGACAGGAGGATACGCTGAATACACTGTGGCCTCAGAGGACACAGTTCATAAGCTGCCTGATTCCCTAGACTACAAACAGGGTGCAGCTATCGGAATCCCATACTTCACTGCATACCGGGCGTTAGTTCACAAGTAAGATGTTGTTATAAATGAATATAAAAGACTGCTTGAGGTGTTTTCTGGAGCTATATAAACATAAAGGCATTTACAAATGTACTTTTACTCTAAACAGGGCTCATGCCAAAGCAGGAGAGACTGTTCTTATCCATGGAGCCAGTGGTGGGGTATGGAGTTCAAAATTTACCATTTCTAAAATGATTTGGATGAGCTAGACTTGTACCGTTTTCACCGATAACTTGAATGAATTTTGCTTGTATTTGTAGGTAGGCATTGCAGCGTGTCAGATCGCACGAGCGTATGGCCTTAAAGTTCTGGGTACAGCAGGGACATCCGAGGGGATGAAGCTGGTGCTGAGCAATGGAGCTCATCTTGCATTCAACCACCGTGAACAAGACTACCTGGACAAAATTAAGGTTTAGTTCTCTCTTAATAAAGTTTTATATGATGATATATACAGTACACTGTTTGAGGTTGGTAAGGTTTTTTTTCTTTTTTTTTTCGTCTCTTTTGCTCACCAAGGCTGCATTTATTTGATCAAAGATACAGTAAAAACAGTAATATTGTGAAATATTAATACAATTTAAAATAACTGTTTTCTTTTTAAATTTATTTTAAAATCTAATTCCTGTGATGGCAAAGCTGAATTTTCAGCATCATTACTCCATTCTTCGGTGTCACATGATCCTTCAGAAATCATTCTAATATACTGATTTGCTGCTCAAGAAACATGTATTATTATTATTAATGTTGAAAACAGTTGTGCTGCTTGCATTTTTGTGGAAACAGTGATACATTTTTTTCAGGATTCTTTGATGAATAGAACGTCCAAAAGAACATTTGAAATAGAACTCTTTGTTAAACACTATAAATGTCTTAACTGTCATTTTCGATACATTTTTTAGTAAAAGAATAGGTAACACTTTATTTCGATGATCAAAACTAAAGATCAAAACTAAAATCATTTTCTTTTCTGGTCTGGATCAAAAGAACCAAGAGAACCGAACTACAAGCGTGAACACAGTTAGAAGAATGTCAACAGTGGACTATCGAAATATTTATAAAGTCTTACCAAAGTATATATTAAGCATATAAAAAAAAAGCTTGCTGACCCTAAACATTTGAGTTGTAGTTTTAAGTCATAATGCACGGTCAAATCTAACTTTATCATGAATTCTCTTTTCATGTCTGGAATATGCTTTCTATATAATAACCTCCACAGAAGTTATCATAGAAACGAAGGTGGGAAGTAATAGCCGGTCTCCTGTGTTTAGGATGCTACCAGTGGACAAGGTGTGAATGTGATCATTGAGATGTTGTCCAACGTCAACCTCAGTAATGATCTTCAGTTGCTTGACTTCGGTGGCAGAGTTATTGTAAGTACCTTGTGGTTTTTTTCGCAACTGTTTTTATGCATGCTGTCCAATTATTGTATTGTTCTCCTTTCAGATTGTTGGCTCTAGAGGCTCTATTGAGATCAACCCCAGAGACACCATGATGAAAGAGACCAGCATCATTGGCATGTCTTTGTACAATGCAACAAAGGTCAACTGGGCTTCCTGTGCATTTTCTTGGTTTCTAGTGTTTGTACTTGAATGAATTTACTCAGACATGACCTTTGACAAATCTTTATCTGTGTTTTTCACAGAAAGAAGAAACATCACAGTGTGCTGCAGCTCTTTTTGCAGGGATGGAGGCAGGCTGGTTGAAACCTGCCATTGGTCCACAATATACACTTGATAAAGTGGCCCAGGCTCATGAAGACATCATCAACAGTCCTGGAGCCAGTGGAAAGATGATTTTGATCATGTGAAATCGTTCAGGAAGTGAAAATCCAATAATATTTAGGGTGTAACACAACTGAACGGTCTTTGCATTAATCGACAAATTTGTACTTCAGTGTTACATTCAGCTACAGGTTATTTTCTAAATCAAATCATAGAGATCATCACAAACGAAAACATTAGTTCAGCAAATGTTTTGTTGAAATTCAATTGAATGAATGTATAATAATTAAGTATACTATAAATAACAGGCCTAAAAAAGGTATTTTCATTGTACACATTACTGATTTTAATGATTAATGGATAAAAACCAACGCAGTAACCATTTGGCTACTGATCGATTGTACGTTTTGGGCTTGTCTGCCTCGGTATATGACAGATGAAACTGTGTAAGGTGAACTTGTGTGTGTTCTTGCCTGTCAGGCATCAGTGCTAGACACTGTACCACATTTCTAAGATCAGGTGACACGCTGGTTCAACATGCTCCATTTGCACGTAACCATACACAACCACACTGCAGATCACTGAGACACAGCGTGACTAGGACAGTGGAACCAGTGAGAATCTAATACTGAAAAAAGGTTCACTTGTTTGGACCCTCAGGATATGGATACGAGTGTTTGACATTTTGCTGTCTCAAGTGTGGTAAGCACAGTGTTTGTATGTACTGAGCATATAGTCAATTTAGCAATAAAAATACTCAAGAACTTGGCTTGAATGTGCCTGAATGTAACCCAGGTTAGTATTTGACATAGACTTATGTAGATATGTCTGAAAGCAATATCTGTGTACATTTTATTAACATAATATATGATATATATATACACACTATCGTTTTTACTTTTGGGGTCATTAAGATTTTTATTATTATTTATTTTATTTTTTTAAAATAAATATTCATCAAGAATGCATTAAATTTATAAAGTGACAGTAAAGGCATTTATAATGATACAAAAAATGTTTATTTCAAATAAATGCTGTTTTTCAGCTTTCTGTTTATCAAAGAATTCTGGAGAAATGTATCACAGTTTTCATAAAAATATTAAGCACCAAAAATTTTCAACACAATTTGAGCAGCAAATCATCATATTATAAAGATTTCTGAAGGATTATGTGACACTGAAGCCTGGAGTAATGATGCTGAAAATTCAGCTTTACCATCACAGGAATAAATTACATTTTAAAATTTATTAAAATATTATAATAATATATAATATTATTTTTAATTGTAATAATGTTTCAAAATATTACTTTTTACTGTATTTTTGATCAAATAAATCCAGCTTTGGTGAGCATAAGAGATTACTTCCAAAAACAAAATTTAAAAAAAAATCTTACCAACCACTTTGAACGGTAGTGTATGTACATAAAATTACTGGTGTATGTAGAAATATTGGTAATGCTTTAGGGTCAGATTCTCACTATTAACTAGTTGCTTGTTAATAATATGCATATTACTAGGATATTGGCTGTTTATTAGTACTTATACAGCACATATTGGTGCCTTATTCTGCATTACCATGTTCTACAACCTTCAATAAACTACCTTACTATTAATAAGCAGTAATTAGGAGTTTATTTAGGCAAAAGTCATAGATAATAGTTAATAGTGAGAATAAACCCTAACCCTAAACTAAAGTGTGACTGAAATATTTTAGTAAAATATATATATTTGCTAGTGTCAAATATATGCACATATAAAACATTTGTTTTTATATATGAATTTAATATTTTGTTCTCAATATTGCCACTGTGTTGTTCAATGCTGTATTTTGTGAAATATAATAATGAGAAGCAAGACGTTTCATGACAGGATGAAAAGACACATTCTTATTTTACAGTTACAAAGAATATATGGCAGGTGTTTCTGTTCTCACACATTATATATAGAGCAGAATCACCTCCACAGAAGCAAACAGGTGGAAGATCATGCATGTTTTATAACTACACCTTCCTCATCTGTCTGCCAGTCAGCGTCTCCAGGCAACAGAGGTCAGAGGAGCACAGCATCAGGTGCAGTTGCCAAAACAGAAGAAAAACACTGGAGAAGTACTAGTGAGTTGGGAATGTTGACTGAATATAGATTTTGACTGAAGAACTGTTGTGCTTTTGTTGACGGGCTATTGTTTTTTTCTTTGTTATTGAGGATTTGGTATAAACGTTGTGGCCTGAACAAAGCTGATCAAAGGCCATGGACCACATTAGCCATTTTGGAAGTCCAACGCTGGCTTCAATCTGACTTCAATGGCAAATCATGAGAAGTATGTGCATAGTGTTTTAAGTAGTCTCACAGAGCTGATTCTTCAAAATGAGGTCAGGAAAAATCCGACTAACATTGTGTGAACACTATACTAATGGTTCCTCTCAGGTATCTGCCTTCTACTGATGCTGACAATCACTCAAGTTCAGCTGTCGTCACTCTGCCCCTCTTCCTGTTTGGTGTGTACTGAAGATGTCATCATCTGTCATAAACTCTCAAGAATCATTGGTAAGTAAATTATGTTGGCTGAAGAACTGAAGCACCTATTTTAAAGGGATAGTTCACCCAAAAAGGAATATTCTGTCATCATTAACTCACCCTCATGTCATTCTAAACCTGACTTTCGTTCTGTGCAATATAACAGAAGGTATTTTGAAGAATGTCCCAGTGCATTTTTGTCCATACAGTGAAAGTCAATGGGGTCCAATACTGTTTTTGGAGCCCATTGTATGGACGAAAACAGTTCTTCAAAATATCTCTTGAATTACTCATGAGGGTGAGTTAATGACAAAATTTTATTTTTTTGGTGAACTAACCATTTAAGTACACAAAGGCAGATGGAAATACATTTTTAACCCTAACCTTCAGATGTTTATTTCGCGCTGTAACTGGTATTTAAGCATATGAGAGAATGTTCACATGCGCTTCGTGCTGCCGCTTCTCTTTAACTGAGGCGCTACAGCGATCTGTCACGCCACATTAAACAGCACCAAAACGGTATTTATTTTTAAAATCTTATAATAAGATGGACCTCATTTGAAATCTGAGACTTTGCTTCATATCAATAGTAACAAAGCACAAAGATTGTTGCGATTTATTCGATGGGATGCATGCTAAATGTTCTGTTCATTCATCAACTGAAAACAGACTAGACTAATCGATTCTTGGGATTTAAAGGGTTTGTTCACCCAAAAAATGAAAATAATGTCATTAATTACTCACCCTTATGTCGTTCCACACCCGTAAGATCTTCGTTCATCTTCGGAACACAAATTAAGATATTTTGATAAAATCCGATGGCTCAGTGAGGCCTCTATAGACAGCAATGCCATTGTAACTCTCAAGATCCATAAAGCTACTAAAAGATATTTAAAACAGTTCATTTGAGTTCAGTGGTTCTACCTTAATATTATAAAGCGACGAGAATACTTTTTGTGCTCCAGAAAAACAAAATAAAGTCTTTTCAACAATATAGTGATGGGCCGAATTTCAAAACACTGCTTCAGAGCTTTACGAATCGAATCAGTGACTCGGAGCGCCAAAGTCACGTGATTTCAATCGAGAAATCTATATTTTTTACCCAGCCCTATTTTTTAATATACAATGTTTGTTTGTTTTTTTCATCATGTTCAGATGCACCAGGCTCTACAAAAGCTTTGATGCTCACTGATGGACTCATTGATTCTGTGGACAACATGGTTCTTTCTGATTTAACCAACATGAGTGTTCTGGCACTCAGCAACAATGCCATTTCCAGCATCATGCAGAATGCCTTTCAGAATCTCACTTTCCTTACAACACTGTCACTGGACCACAACCTTATCTCCAGTCAAACCCTTGACAACTCCACGTTCTCCTGGCTTCACAGACTGGAGACTCTCCAGCTGGGTAACAACAATCTGAAAGACATTGATGGCTCCTGGTTTCAAAACTCTAGAGCTTTAAAAACACTTCAGCTAGAGGGGAACCACTTTACAGTCTTGAACTCCAGCACCTTTGCCCGCGCGGACCTGAGGAACCTGGAAACTTTGGACTTGTCCGACAACCTCATTGTGTACATAGGCAGTGATAGCTTCCGAGGGATGCCTAGTCTCCACAGCCTTGATCTGTCCCAAAATCATCTACGCAACGCTCCGGATGCCTTCTCATACCTGTCGTGGCTCTCTGTGCTGAACCTCGATTTGAACCTCTGGAGCTGTACGTGTGAGTTGAGAGAGCTGGCCTCATTCCTCAACAGTTACATTCAGGCTCCCGATAAAGTGTTGTATAATGGGCAGAGGATGGTGTGTGTGAATACAGATAACCCAGCTGTGCAGACTGTGCTGGAGCTGACTGATGCTAACTGTGTCCCGCCAAACAGGAATATCACAGTGGAGGTTGTGGCTAAAAATAATAACACTTCTCAGCAATACATTAGAAATGTTGCTATTGCCATTGTGTTTTCATTTTTTGGTGAGTATCTAATGCAAAAGCTTGATACCGAAGCATTCTTTATTTTCATTATAGGGTCAATGATGTGATGCTCTGTTAATTTACACTATTAATTTGATGCAAATAAAGCAAGAAAGAATTACATTTTTGAAAAGAAAACATTTTGGCATAGCCATTTATTATGGTTTCTTAGAAAATATTTAACCAAACTGCAGTCTTTTAGGCTA
>RJVU01064619.1:3292227-3329346 GCA_003731715.1 Anabarilius grahami
GGAATTTTGGGTTTTCATGAGCTGTATGCCAAAATCATCAGTATTAAAACAATAAAAGACCTGAAATATTTCAGTTGGTGTGCAATGAATCTAAAATATATGAAAGTTTAATTTTTATCATTACATTATGGAAAATAATGAACTTTATCACAATATGCTAATTTTTTGAGAAGGACCTGTATATAGGTATATAAATATATGCCAGATCTTTTGAATTGGGTAACCAACCATTCAGTGACGCCATCTAGTTTTAGTTTTTATTCTCAAATGTTTATTTTAAAACATTTCTCTGTTTTATTCACAGACACAAGTGGACGGAGACACAATGCGAGAAGGTCAGGAGTTTCAAACAGCCATCTGGGCAGTCAGGATACTTCTTCTCAACGTCGTGGGGGTTCAAAAGACATCTCAGCTGTCAGAATACGCCAGCTGGCCCTCAGTAATCATTTCTCAGCCCTCCAGAGAGGCACATTTAGACCCCCAGACCAAATCCACAATGAAGTGACTCAAGGAAATCACTCACTGTTAAAACACCAGGCTGAGGACATCGGCTCTCGGCCGATTTACCAAACCATCAGCTGTCTCCACTGTCATCAGACTTATGAATACAGACAAGCTGGGAGTAACAAGCAGAACTTTCCATTTACAAATCACTCACAGAACACTGGAGAACAAATGTATGACACTATGCTATACAGAGACATCTTGGGTTATGACAAGTCAAACGCTGGGAGACGTGATGAGAGTCAAGCTAGTGAGCTGGGGTTTAAGTTAGCTTCTCAAAGGAGCGTCACTTTTGATCTAGCGGGGCCCGAGGAACGTGTCCTCACCATAATGACTGACAGACACAAAAAAGAAAGTTGGATGAAGAGCTCTAAAACATCTGCACAGAAAAGCCCCCGAAAGCTGGGTAAGACTAAGAGCAGCACACAAGGACAATTAAAAACCCACAAACCCAGAGGACAAGCAAAGAGGACACTAAAAGTTAAATTAAATTTAAACCCCCTTCGAAAAAACAGAGTTCATCCAAAGTCCATTGATAAAGACAATAATGAAGAGGACAAGATGTCCAAAAAGGCCAAGAAGGAAAAAGTAAGCAAAAAGGACAAAAAAGATGTCCAAAGAAAAGACAAAACTAGCAAAAAATCAAAAGATAACACTGAAGGCTCAGGAAATGTGGAAGAGGAAACCTCCGAAACTAAACACGCTAAAAAAGGAAACAAGGATTCAAAGTCCACATCTAAGGATACAGATGAAGTCACTAAAGAAAGAGGACAAGAGCAACAAAGCTATATTCCTGTTGAGGGGGAAACTCTGTTAGAGACTGTCTTCAGCAGTAGATCTGAAGCTCAAATGGCATCAACACTCCCGCTGACACTCAGTTTAACTCTTCCAGATGAACACAACAGTCTTACGGCTCAATCAAACCCTGGTGTTCTGAATGCCACTGACTCTCAGCAGCTATCCGATCCAAATATTGCACTTCCTGTGAGTGAATCCGCTGCTTCACAGGATGCGGTGGATCAGTCCAATAGTTCAGACCCGATGAGCTCTCCTGCACCTGTCATCCAAGAATATGTATCTTTAGCCGAGGGCTCTCCAAAGAGGAAGTTAAGACTCATTATACCTGAAAAAACCTCCAACAGGCCACAAACAGCACTCGATAAGAAAATCAGATAGCGTTATTCTTTTCTGATAATGTAGCGCAGATAACATGCACTGCTGAGTTCATTTTAACCATAAATTACTGATAAACATTTAGACTTTTATAATGTATAGTCTTATTTTATTGAAATTATTATCATTCACTGAAGAAAAATTGTTGTAGGATTTACTTTGAAACAATTTTCACTCAGAAATTGCTAGTAAATTTCACAAATAATTACAAAAACATAGCAAGTAACACACTGAATTGAACGTGAAATTATTTTTTTTATAAAACATACTCCACTAATTTGTTTTATTTACAACTTTGAAAAACAATTTATGTAACTCTGTATCATACAATGAAGTTTTTTGTCTGCAAAGCCACAGAAAATTAGTTGTTTAATATATGCATTGAAATAATGATCACTTCATTTGACCAAAGAAAGTAAAAGAAAAAACACATACCAAAGTCATTTTCTTGCAAACAAGATGGCAAGAATACAAAGTACGGCCTATCACACCATTTTATGGTCTGCAGATAAAAAGCAGTTTGGACCTCAGAAAACAAAACATGACACTCTGGGAGAGTCATTGTGCAGCTTATGCATGTTGAGTGAACATTTAGAGATCTGATACTGCAAACGATGGACAACAAAGAAAAAAAGAACAGCAACAATGAGGAGGATGAAGAGGGAGAAAGAAGAGAACCAAAAACATTTATGGGGATCTTCACAAGAGAGCAGTTCATCATGTTATGTATTGGTATCGGTCTGATTGCACTTCTTCTCATCATTACTTTAACTTCAGTATTTGTGATCATGAGCTCAGGTATGGAGCCTTTTAATATTTTTTAGTACATGATATTGAATATTGATTAATATAGAGTTCAAAAATGCAACACCATTTATCAGGTACATAATTATGAAACAATATGCATTATGAATTTCAGAGTAAATTGAGAAAATAAAAACAATACTGATGTATCTATGTTGTTTAATTTTTGGATACTGATCTCAGATGCTTCAGTCGACACGGACATGGAGCCTTTCCCAACTGGTGGAGACATGCTTGACTTTCTTCTCCAAACTGGAGAGATTCGGGAGAAAGATGGTCTTTATGCAACATGGTATCACTCAGCCAACAATAAATCTGAGATGAACAAGGCCTTGAACAGTAAGAGTGATCTGTTGTTTTATCTTAACACCTTCGTTCAAGGTTGCACTTCAGTCAATTCAATTAGCAGTTGCATAATAATAATAAAAATACCCTCTTCTTGTTAATGTCATTTAGGTGATGTCATGATCCTGGAGGCTGATATAAATGTGCAAGGACATAATACAGTCAATGAAACGAATATTCCCATCATGGCCCATCCACCAGACATATACAGTGACAACACTCTGGAGGAGTGGCTGGATGCTGTACTCAAATCAAAGAAAGGTGAACAACCTTGAACATTAGTATCTGCTTTTATATAAAGAAAACATTGTGAGCATTGCTTTGTGGTCATCCTTCATTAGGGATCAAGCTGGATTTTAAGAGTATTAATGCTGTGGAGCCCTCATTGGATCTGCTGAGAAAGAAAAACCAAACAGGGATCAACCGCCCAGTGTGGATAAATGCAGATATTCTTCCAGGTCCTAATGTCCCTGATTTCTGGCCAGTGATCAATGCCTCTGAGTAAGATGTAGTAAATATCTGTTTTTATTTTTAACACTTAGATACAGTTAAGTTTACTTTGTGATTTAGGCCAGTGGCTCTCAATTTATTGGTCAAAAAACAAAAGTTCTATGCACACTTGTGGTCTTCATGCCCACTCGAACTAAATACAGGAAATACATCATGTTAGTAGACAAAGACCAAAGACCACAAGTGTGGGTACTGGGACAGGCCCTCTGTAATGGTTATTTTTAGGTTTAATAGCTGGGGTAGTGGTATTTTGTTCCTAAATTAAACGGTGTGTTTGAATGAATTGGTTGAGTGAATAATTCAATGACTCATAAAAATAGGCAATTGTTTCTTCCTGAATGAATCTGTATTTGAACAAATTGGTTGAATGAATGGTTAAATGAATAATTCACTCATATAGACAGTCACTTATCGCCACCTACTGGCGTGACTACGTAACAAACAGAAAGAGTCAGTTAAAAATATCTGTAACCAATACACAGACTGAGTTTGTAACCTGCAAACACAGGCAAGAAGAGTGATACTAAGGGCCCTATCATACACCCGGCCAATGTGACGCCAGGCATGACGCAAGTGTATTTTGCTACTTTCAGCCCGACGCATTTATCATTTTCTCGTCCAGTGCCCACGTTGTTTAAATAGCAAATGCACTCGCACCCATCTGTTCGCCCATGGGTGTGCTGGTCTGAAAACGAGGTGTGTTCAGGCGCATTGTTGGCATGTTGCTATTATGAGGCAACTGAAAACGACTGCAGTATTTTTCTTTTGTTATTTAAAGCTCACGTTATTAATATGTGCCTATAGGCAGGTGCACAATATGCACACACTCTGCTTGTTACACACACAGGGATGCGCAGCAGTACACAAACTTGCCAAATATTAAAAATAAAAGGATTACAAAGTAAAAGATTATTATTGTGTACATAAAGTTAAAAATGCCTACATGTCATAATGAATAGTCATTTCATGTATAAGAATGACCTATTTGCAGTAATGATGAATGAAATTGGCTAATTATTTGACCAAATGTGGCAAAGCACACATGTACACTGCGTTCCAAATTATTATGCAAGTGACATATCAGTAAGATTTGAGTACAATGAAAATTCAGATTTTAGTTTTTCTAAGAAAATGTTTGTTTGTTTATTTATCCCTGTCTTTTTAGATAACTGGTATCAATCTCAGACAAAATAATTTTCCAGGTCTATGGAAAACCTACTTAGAGGTTGTTCCACATTATTAAGCAAGTCACAGTTCTCATGCAATATGAGAGGAAGAAAGATCTTTCTGAAGATGAAAAGCATGAAATGGTGCAATGTTGTGCAAAAGGAATGAAAACAACTAATTCTGTGTAAAACTGAATGGATATTATCATATTATCATAAGATTTGTGAGTGATTTAGAGCACAGCAGAACTCGGTCAGATAAAGGCTTATTAATGAAAGTTCCTGTCAAAAAAATTAATTGTATTAAAAGGGCAGCTATAAAAAAGCCAGTGTTGAGCAGCAAACAGGTATTTGAAGCTGCTGGTGTCTCTGGAGTCTTGAGATCTTCTCCATGCTGGCTGACAGTTGTACGTAAAGATGCATTTCAGCCACTCCAAACTAAACCTCACAAAGAAAAACATTTACAGTGTGTGTAGAAATTCATTTTCAAACAGTTTTATTGCTGTGGTGTTTTTTTGCAGCATGGGATAGTGCATAGTGCATTGTATTTCAGAAGGCACTATCCTCCTTTTTATACCATAGCTGAAAATGGCCAGTTATAAACTCCACATATCTTGCAAACGTCATTTTAATACCCTCAGAGACCCTAAAGAGAACTTCCATCTCACTTCCCAATATTCCAGCCCAAATCATCACCTGCCAGCTCCTTGCTGACGTCACAGTCTTGTTGAAACGTGATGGCCATTTACCAACCATCCAGAAATCCATCCATTTAGACCATCCATTGTAGTATGGCATCAGTCAATGAATAAAACCATTTAAAAATGAGTCTTTATGTATTTGTAAACCCACTGTAAATGTTTCTCTTTGTGAGCTTTGGTTAATGGTAACTAAAATGCATCTTTACGCACAACTGTCAGCCTGCATGGAGAGCTTCTTGAGACTCCAGAGACACCAGCAACTTCAAACACCTGTTTGCTGCTCAACACTGGCTTTTTTATAGCTGCCCTTTTAATACAATTAAGTTTTTTGACAGGAACTTTCATTAATAAGACTTTATCTGACCGAGTTCTGCTGTGCTCTAAATCACTCACAAATCTTATGATAATTTGATAATCTCCATTCAGTCTCACACAATATTAGTTGTTTTAATGCCTTTTGCTCAACATTGCACCATTTCAGGCTTTTCATCTTCAGAAAGATCTTTCTTCCTATCATATTGCATGAGAACTGTGACTTGCTTAATAATGTGGAACAACCTCTAAGTAGGGTTTCCATAGACCTGGCAAATTATTTTGTCTGTAACTGATACCAGTTATCTAAAAAGACATGGATGAATAAATAAACAAACATTTTCTTAGAAAAACTAAAATCTGAATGTTTATTGTACTGAAATCTTACTGATATGTCACTTGCATAATAATTTGGAACGCAGTGTATTTAAACTGACTCGTCAGGTTGAGGGTATCTATATTCTGGCGTGTAAATTGCAATCTGCCATGGTGCAAGCGCACCTGGTTTTTAAAGGGAATGGGAGATGATTGGTTTATTGCACGTTACGCCCAAAACATACCCATGACTCATTAAGAGACTAGATACAACCCTTTTGAACCATGCGCCGGGTGCACCGACCTTTTTTCCATCGTTAAACTAGCAAAAGAGGATTCAGACATGCCCTAAGCGCAGCTGTGCCACGCGCTTAATACCATGTGCTTAGATCGTTAAAATAGGGCCCAAAGTGTGGAAAAAACAACTTGGACTATTTGGAATGGTATTCTGAACAACATAACTAATTATGTGATCTGTTGATTGCTTAATGTTGTTTTTCAGTTGTTGACTTTTTTTTAACTTTCATTACAAGGTTTTTTGAGCTCATTCAACTGAAATTTCCTGATGTCACCATCTCTCCAGGATGGAAGGTTCTTTATCTTTCCATCTTCCCCAATGTGACATACACACGCAGTATGGTGGAGGAGATGTACTCTACTGTAAGACACCTCCCTCAGAAAATCACCTTTCCTGTCCATGCTTTGATGGCCAAGAATGGGTGGCCACATCTGAGCTGGTTGCTCAGCCAATCTTCAAGGTAACTCGGTTACTTAAGTCAGTTCAGTAAAAAAAAAAAAAAAAATTATGTTTATACCATGTCTTGATTATGATACAGGTTTAGTTTAACCCTGTGGCAAGGAAAGGAGAACCCCTCTGTGAATGATCTTCTCTTCATCAGAGACAACAGCAACCCTCAGCGCATCTATTATGACATCTATGAGCCTGTGCTCTCACAGTTCAAAGAAGCTGCAAGTGAGTGACATGGTTTTGAATATTATACCTCACATAGTGTATGCATAATATATTGGTAGCATATTGGTTATCTTCCTAAATAAGAGCTGCTTTTACTTTAGATTAGCTTTATTTGCATCTGTGGTTCAATGAAGAACCTTTAACATCCATGAAGTGGATTTCAATTACACAAAAAGGTTCTTTATGTTGTGATGCCAAAATTCTCTTGTACCATTTAAAATGACTGATTTTATTTTTTAATGTTTTCTTTTTAATTTATTTGACAGAATAGTATAGAATTCTAGTTATTTGAGCCATCGCTTCCCAGCTTTGTCCATGATTTTAATATTGATGCATCCATAATTGTGTATATCAGTAACACAGGCATCTTTATTTCTCAGTGCTGAGAAACAGACCCAGAAGATTCTATCCAGGTGGAGACATAGTTGACTATTTCAGGCCGGTGAATGGTGATGGACTCAACATCCAGTGGGACACAGTGACTGATAAAGATTCTTTGCTATCTCTGCTTGAAGGTGTGAATTTAACAACTTTAGATGGATAGATACTGAAATGCATAGTTCCTGATAAATGGATAATTTTTATATTTTTTTTCCAGATAGCCCTGGAGGAATGCTGGTGATCCCAGTACTATCTAGGGTAGGTCAACCAAACATTCCTGTCGTTCAGGGTTCCCAACCTGAGTTGCCTCTTCAGGACTGTCTGGAGCTGATTCTTGCCTCTAAGAAGCCCTGGGGACTCTACTTAAGGATAAAGTCCCAGAATCATCTGAGCCCCTCGCTGGAGCTCCTTCGTCAGGCCTATGACAGAGACCTGCTGCACCATCCCACCTGGGTCAACATGGACGTAGCCCATGGAGCTTTCCATATCCACGGCTATATAATGGGAGAAAAGTTCTTGAGAACCATTGATCAAATCTTTCCATATGTGACTCTGGCTCCAGGTTGGCCTAAAGAGGTCCTCAATGAAGGCTACACACCAGAACTAGTGGAGCACATGGTGCAGCTCTTCCAGGGGGCCTGGCAAGATGTTTCACTGCAGCTGCAGGTCGAGGCTTTGGACAGGACTGTGACTGGATGTAGGAGCCTTATCCATGCGCAATCACGCTTCTCACTGACTCTAGAGCAGTGGGCAGAGGACAGAGGCCTCAGTACTGAGACTGCAAGATTAATGTCTATTCGAACAGCAAACAGACAGCGGAGCTTCTACAATATGCCTAACATGTACAGAGAACATATAGCAAATCTGTCAGTCTAAATATCAAGATCATAAACAATTGCAAAATTGCAAAATGAAAGTCAATCATAGTGCTGTTTAAATAGTCCACAGACAATATATGTACATAAATGTTCATTGAAAACTTGAAAGATTTATATTTAAAATAAATTCTTTCATAGCACTAATAATTTAAACGATTAACTTATTACAGTATTTTTTTAGTCATTTTTTCAAACATACAATAGAAATAGGCCTTTTAACAAAACTTTATTTAAACTCAATTTTCAGTATTCAGTAATTGTCAGTAACTAAATCAGTAAACAGACGCAATGAAAATTGTCATTTTATATACATCACTGCATCAAAAATAATGCTGACAAAACAAAGCAAATATAGACATTTTATAAAGGGACAAATAAGTGTTGGATGTACTATGTAAACATTCTGATGGGTCCCAGTGTTAGAAATGAGGTTTATTTTTAAAGCGCTATATAAATGTAAGGAATTATTATAATTATTATTATAACTTGTTCAGATGAATAATTTGTTCACAAATCAAACTCTTTTCATTTTATATTTGTTGCGAGCAACCAGTGAGTAAAATGCCATAGAAACATTTATTTTGTTCAGTGTATTATTTTGCACCAGTCTTTCTCTTTCATTTACATTCAAATCAAACTGCAACCTCACAATCCAGCAAGAGCAGTGTTTTTTAACTCAGTCCTAGTATTTATTTTCATTTTTTATTTTTAAAATGGATCAATTCTGAATAATAACAGTTCTCAATAATGGACTTAAAGGTGCTGTATGTAATTTTTTTGTCTGTACTAAAGCACAAAAATACCATATGTTTGCAGAGATTTAGGAAACATGCTACTTGTTTCTCTGAAAAACAATGCTACAGCCAGTTATTCTACATTGAAATGTGTGTTCCGGGTCAGAATGTCTGTTTTTGCTTTGGTCTGTGTGGTTCCGCCCACTGCCAATTTACCCAATAGTATTTCGACACTCTGGGTTGCCAGTATTATACCAATGGAAGCTAGCAAACAAACTAGGTCAGAGATAGCAGATTCTAAACGAAATAAAATGCCTCAGCATCTATCTAAAAAGCTCTATATCCAGAGGCATATTAAAATGCGGATAAATCAACTCATCAACTTACAATGTAAGGCTCGTCGCCTTCCATTGTCAATTGCACTTGTTTCTGTTGCATGTCCTCAAACTGACAACCAGAGTGAGTGTCAGGTCTGAGGAGGAGGGGTGGGAGAAACAACTCTGTCCAATATTTTGAATTTGGACTGCAGTACCCATTTCAACCACCAGCTGTCAATATTACATACCGCACCTTTAAGAGAGAAAAAAAATGAAATGCTACAAAAGTATTTGATCTTGCCCCTTTAAAATCATAAACATGTCATGTAGAAGGGGTGAATGTAGGTGTGCTGACTATGTTGTCCAGCAGATACTGGCTGCATGCACAGAATATTGAGTAGAAACTAGATGAAAGGCCTGCGATGTCAGTGGAGATGTACGGCATCACTTCTGGACTGGCCTGATTATAGTAGGAAATCTGAGGGCAAAATAAGAAGCATGTCAGACACTTCAGTGAGGAAGTACATAGTGAGCATCATAAAGGACTATTATTTTCCTACCTTTGAGACACTTTTCGACACCTCATAAATGGTAAACCCAGCACAGACCACCTCACCCCTGTTGAACCCCTCTGTGGCTGGATGAGTGGGTAGAGCAACTGATCGTAGGGCAATAACATACGGATCCCTAGAAAACAAATATACATCATATGTAAGTATGACATACAGGTCCTTCTCATAAAATTTGCATATTGTGATAAAGTTCATTATTTTCCATAATGTAATGATAAAAATTAAACTTTCATATATTTTAGATTCATTGCACACCAACTGAAATATTTCAGGTCTTTTATTGTTTTAATACTGATGATTTTGGCATACAGCTCATGAAAACCCAAAATTCCTATCTCAAAAAATTAGCATATTTCATCCGACCAATAAAAGAAAAGTGTTTTTAATACAAAAAAAGTCAACCTTCAAATAATTATGTTCAGTTATGCACTCAATACTTGGTCGGGAATCCTTTTGCAGAAATGACTGCTTCAATGCGGCGTGGCATGGAGGCAATCAGCCTGTGGCACTGCTGAGGTGTTATGGAGGCCCAGGATGCTTCGATAGCGGCCTTAAGCTCATCCAGAGTGTTGGGTCTTGCGTCTCTCAACTTTCTCTTCACAATATCCCACAGATTCTCTATGGGGTTCAGGTCAGGAGAGTTGGCAGGCCAATTGAGCACAGTAATACCATGGTCAGTAAACCATTTACCAGTGGTTTTGGCACTGTGAGCAGGTGCCAGGTCGTGCTGAAAAACGAAATCTTCATCTCCATAAAGCTTTTCAGCAGATGGAAGCATGAAGTGCTCCAAAATCTCCTGATAGCTAGCTGCATTGACCCTGCCCTTGATAAAACACAGTGGACCAACACCAGCAGCTGACATGGCACCCCAGACCATCACTGACTGTGGGAACTTGACACTGGACTTCAGGCATTTTGGCATTTCCTTCTCCCCAGTCTTCCTCCAGACTCTGGCACCTTGATTTCCGAATGACTTTGGACCACTGAGCAACAGTCCAGTGCTGCTTCTCTGTAGCCCAGGTCAGGCGCTTCTGCCGCTGTTTCTGGTTCAAAAGTGGCTTGACCTGGGGAATGCGGCACCTGTAGCCCATTTCCTGCACACGCCTGTGCACGGTGGCTCTGGATGTTTCTACTCCAGACTCAGTCCACTGCTTCCGCAGGTCCCCCAAGGTCTGGAATCGGTCCTTCTCCACAATCTTCCTCAGGGTCCGGTCACCTCTTCTCGTTGTGCAGCGTTTTTTGCCACACTTTTTCCTTCCCACAGACTTCCCACTGAGGTGCCTTGATACAGCACTCTGGGAACAGCCTATTCGTTCAGAAATTTCTTTCTGTGTCTTACCCTCTCGCTTGAGGGTGTCAATGATGGCCTTCTGGACAGCAGTCAGGTCGGCAGTCTTACCCATGATTGCGGTTTTGAGTAATGAACCAGGCTGGGAGTTTTTAAAAGCCTCAGGAATCTTTTGCAGGTGTTTAGAGTTAATTAGTTGATTCAGATGATTAGGTTAATAGCTCGTTTAGAGAACCTTTTCATGATATGCTAATTTTTTGAGATAGGAATTTTGGGTTTTCATGAGCTGTATGCCAAAATCATCAGTATTAAAACAATAAAAGACCTGAAATATTTCAGTTGGTGTGCAATGAATCTAAAATATATGAAAGTTTAATTTTTATCATTACATTATGGAAAATAATGAACTTTATCACAATATGCTAATTTTTTGAGAAGGACCTGTATAGTAATTATGCTGCATTCATGCCGTGTTACGATTTATTGTAATTACTAGATGACAACCCATGTTGTTCTACTCGGAGCTGTTCACGTCCTCAGATGTGAAATTATGCGTTTTTATAGCGACACTATTAATGCCAAAATAAATGTGTAATATGAGTAATCAATAGACAAAACCACATGACATCAAGTATCCAAATGCCTTATTAGGGGTTCAAGCACGTAGCACTGAAACCCTATTGTAATTGTTAAAATTTCCAAGGATCAGCATTCTCCCCTAAAAGTGATCAGGCAGACCAAACCGTAAGTCATAGAGACTTTGAGGGCTGGTAGTACTTACACGGTCTATAACATCACCAAGGCTCGCCCCAATCGGCCTGACGGGGGCGCTACAGCAGTCAAAAATACGAAATGGCTCATAACTCCTAAACGTTAGGCGTAGGCTCAAGTGTCTAATATCGCTGGAATCCTTGGCTCAAGACAGACCAAATGCCACTTTGCGAAATTTTCTATATTTTGGATTTTTTGAAAAACCTACTTTTGCGAACTAGTCCTTAATTTTTGGCTCAACCTCGATAACTGTTAAAACGCCTTAAAAACCATATATTTCCTATGGTAAATTGCCTGTATTGGCTGTAAATGGTCTTTTCCATCTATGATCTAGATGGTTACAGGCTTGCTAATTAAAACATTATACCTTTTTACACATATGCTTACAGGCCTTAAAGTGCTTGAACCCCGATAATTGTTGCTTGCAGCTATATGTAGTAAACTTATAGTTTATTTAGTTTGTGCAGTGGTTTACAAAGTTAGTTACAAGTTAATTACGAGTTGTGTAGAAGAAGTCGGAATCTCGTAATTACGGTAATTCCAACATGCCGTGAAGGCACCTTTAGAGAAGCTCATGTGTGCTTAAAGATAACATGAAATCCAAATTGATCATATTTACTTCATACCTAATCTTAATGTGCACAATTTATTAGTGCACACATTATTCCAAATAAAGAAAAAATGTGTTTGTAATCTTTGTCTTTCACCAGAATTTAATCTTGCTTCACTCAGAAATGCCACAGAAGTAAAAGAGGTAGCAAATGTTGTTTTATGTTGACTTTAATACCATATCTAGCACTGCCACAGTCATCCTCACCCACTATCACAAGGCGGTCTTCTAGAAGCCAGTAAAATGAATTCCTGAACTTTTCCTCCTTCACTGACCGATGGAGTAACAACTCGATAGATGGAATCATCCTCGTCGACCTTAATGAGCAGCTCACACAGACTGCACGATTAAAACAAACACAAAAAAATTTAAACATCACTTTGAACTGACATTTGGGTTTGCAGTTTTAAATAATGGATATTTCAAAATTATATACTGAATAAACATATATCAGGCAAAATGTTTACATGTACAGAGATGATTTTCTGAATTACATTTATCCATCCTCTTCCCCATTTCATTTGTAATAAGTACAGTAGCTAATAGTGTCTCACGTGTAGTGTTGGTCCCATTCCTGTCTGCGGTTGAGATCTGAGAGGAGGGTGAAGGCCCTTTGTGCTGGGATATCCATCTCAAACTCCACCCTAAAACACAGACTCTGACTCTCCTCCACTGTATACAGACTCACCTGCTTAGAGCAAGGCAATGAGCATCTGATGTTACAGAAGAAACTTTATAATGTAAGACTGACACATGGAGAGTAGCGCTTACATGGTTCTTCTTTGAGCTGAGTTCCCAGTTGTTTTTGGCTGCAAGCATTTTCAGGGCCGACACATTATTGAAGCTCAGATACACCTGAAAATCAGACAAATAGCATCCCTTTTCCAAATTAATTTAGCTCAAATAAATCAGCAATGTTGTTCATATAACAGCACTATGGAAATACAAGGGAGAGGAGATACACACTGTGAGTAAAGAAAACCTTGGATGAATGTACTAACATATTTTAGCCTAAGTAAGTTGACAAAGTGTAACACAATACCATATTTGCTTATGAAAGCAGTAAACAAGTATTTTTGAAAACTGTCCAAATCAGTATACAACCATTTCTTCATGCTGAGACATATTTATATAATTCTGCCATTCTTGTCCATTTTTATTGACTTTATTTGGTATGTCTAAGCTGTTTTTTTCTTCTGCTCAATTTGTGCATCAAGTTTTGACCTTTTAATGGTAAATATACTAAAAAAAATTTGAATAAAAAGGTATTTTCTGTAGCAGAGAGTTACCTGATTACTAGGGTCCCATGGGACAGACAGTGGCACTTCAGTCTGCTTACATGAGATGATGTATTTCCTGAGTAGAAACAAAGACCAGATGAGCTCCAAGTCATGAAAAACTGAAAAATTTAATATTTTATATTATTTCAGTATTATTTTAATTATTCCATGAAATCATTTTTAATAGTTTTTAAATAGATTTAAGACATTTTTAAAAGATTTAAATGAAAATAATATTTATAGCCAAGGCAAAAAAATACTTTAGAACTGAGCATACTTTAAAAAAAAAAATTTTATAATAACAAATAATTTAATTGTATGTATGTATAATACATATATATATGTATAATGATTTATTTAATTTCCATGACTTCTGGAGAGCTGTAACTTTTGAAATTCTCTAATATTTCCAGCTTTTCTGGGAGCAACAATTCAAATCCTGACCTCGAAGTTCAAGAAAGTAAAGTCCAAGTATTATATACAGGTCCTTCTCAAAAAATTAGCATATTGTGATAAAGTTCATTATTTTCCATAATGTAATGATAAAAATTAAACTTTCATATATTTTAGATTCATTGCACACCAACTGAAATATTTCAGGTCTTTTATTGTTTTAATACTGATGATTTTGGCATACAGCTCATGAAAACCCAAAATTCCTATCTCAAAAAATTAGCATATCATGAAAAGGTTCTCTAAACGAGCTATTAACCTAATCATCTGAATCAACTAATTAACTCTAAACACCTGCAAAAGATTCCTGAGGCTTTTAAAAACTCCCAGCCTGGTTCATTACTCAAAACCGCAATCATGGGTAAGACTGCCGACCTGACTGCTGTCCAGAAGGCCATCATTGACACCCTCAAGCGAGAGGGTAAGACACAGAAAGAAATTTCTGAACGAATAGGCTGTTCCCAGAGTGCTGTATCAAGGCACCTCAGTGGGAAGTCTGTGGGAAGGAAAAAGTGTGGCAAAAAACGCTGCACAACGAGAAGAGGTGACCGGACCCTGAGGAAGATTGTGGAGAAGGACCGATTCCAGACCTTGGGGGACCTGCGGAAGCAGTGGACTGAGTCTGGAGTAGAAACATCCAGAGCCACCGTGCACAGGCGTGTGCAGGAAATGGGCTACAGGTGCCGCATTCCCCAGGTCAAGCCACTTTTGAACCAGAAACAGCGGCAGAAGCGCCTGACCTGGGCTACAGAGAAGCAGCACTGGACTGTTGCTCAGTGGTCCAAAGTCATTCGGAAATCAAGGTGCCAGAGTCTGGAGGAAGACTGGGGAGAAGGAAATGCCAAAATGCCTGAAGTCCAGTGTCAAGTTCCCACAGTCAGTGATGGTCTGGGGTGCCATGTCAGCTGCTGGTGTTGGTCCACTGTGTTTTATCAAGGGCAGGGTCAATGCAGCTAGCTATCAGGAGATTTTGGAGCACTTCATGCTTCCATCTGCTGAAAAGCTTTATGGAGATGAAGATTTCGTTTTTCAGCACGACCTGGCACCTGCTCACAGTGCCAAAACCACTGGTAAATGGTTTACTGACCATGGTATTACTGTGCTCAATTGGCCTGCCAACTCTCCTGACCTGAACCCCATAGAGAATCTGTGGGATATTGTGAAGAGAAAGTTGAGAGACGCAAGACCCAACACTCTGGATGAGCTTAAGGCCGCTATCGAAGCATCCTGGGCCTCCATAACACCTCAGCAGTGCCACAGGCTGATTGCCTCCATGCCACGCCGCATTGAAGCAGTCATTTCTGCAAAAGGATTCCCGACCAAGTATTGAGTGCATAACTGAACATAATTATTTGAAGGTTGACTTTTTTTGTATTAAAAACACTTTTCTTTTATTGGTCGGATGAAATATGCTAATTTTTTGAGAGGAATTTGGGGTTTTCATGAGCTGTATGCCAAAATCATCAGTATTAAAACAATAAAAGACCTGAAATATTTCAGTTGGTGTGCAATGAATCTAAAATATATGAAAGTTAAATTTTTATCATTACATTATGGAAAATAATGAACTATCACAATATGCTAATTTTTTGAGAAGGACCTGTATATATGGATCTAGTTTTAAGCAGTGATGCACAATGACAGCACCATCTGTGGGTGAGCTGAGGATGTTGCAGTCTTGACTCTTCTCACATAGTTTTGTGAGGTTATGAGGTCTTGTTATCAGAATAAGAATAAGCACCAGGTTTTGCTACCTATCAAGTCGAATCTTCTTTCTGGCAAGAGCCTCCTGGTATCTCCTCTGTCCCTCCTGTCAAAACATTCAGAATACCACTCAAAATTCAGATTTTACAATATCCAATTTACTTTAACACTCAAATGAGTGTTGTCATGACTGTTCACACAATAATCTGGATTCAGATTTGGACTTCTCACCTGAGGTTCAGGTTTTATGGGAGGCAGAGGACGTGGCCTTCCTTTCTCATCCAGCACCTCAAACGTCATGAAGGCGCTGTTAATGTGCCGCAGAGGTTCCTCTCCATGATAGGCTTCTGCACAGACGCCTACCTCCATACTGCAAAACCAGAGACACTGCCAATCAGCTGAATGACATCATTACTGTCTAGTCATTAAAATCTAAATACAGATCTTAGATGCTTATTATACAAGCCCACCTGTTCTTGAATGTGTTATTGACAATAGCTTTCAGAACCAAACGATCTCCAACCTGGGACGGGCCTCTGAAGTAAAACATGTCTATGGTCCTCATAGTAGGATGAGCATTGCATAAACGACTGGTAAAAAATAAGAAAGCCAATACATATATCTTGAGTTTTTAAATTATTCATCATAAGACCATCATTCTGTCCTGTGCTGACGTACTTTCTGTAGAAACAAGAGGATTTAGTGGGACAGATAGTTAGTTAGTTTTAGGTGGTATTAGGGGAGGGACATTCTCATTTTAGAGAGCAGCTGATTGGACAAACAAGGTGTAGTACAGGATGAGTCATAAATATTTTTAGTCAGACACATTGTTTTTTCCTGCACTGGTGAATGTTGACATTTTGGGCTATTTTGTGTCCATAGAATGCCTTCTTTTAGACTAGTGGGACGAAAACATCCAAAATAAACATTTAGGTGTTTTTTATTATTATTATATGAGCCAGAAATCTCCTCTTCATTTGCACTTTCCTATTTTATTCTTATTTATATTCTGAAGGTTTTTACAGAGAGGTCTGTTCTATATATTATTCCGCTCTATATATATTTTTTTAACAAGAGATATTCGAAATCCTTACATTATCCAAACTCAAATGTCAAGAATTAAACAAGAATTTTGCTTTAAATTTATATATTTTCTAAAAGCAAATGTTATTATTATTATTATTATTCTGTTTCATTATCTCCCTTAGGAGAAATTTGTTGACAACTTTTAGGAGTATACTGGCATAAAAATGGCATAAAATATAACACACATGAACTAAATGGCACAAATCGTAATTATGATTTCATGGTGTATTTAAATAAGCTGAAGTTCATGTTCTTTGTTTTAATTAAAGCTTCATTATACTGTCATTGCAGAAGCCTCTTTTGCGGCATGTTTATGACAACATTACAAACCTTGAACCCTGATCTAGTACAGGATAAGGGGTATAAAGCTAAATATTAACTGCTGTATAAAAATGCACTTTGCAAGTGTACTATTGCACACACCTAGCTGCAATAGTAGCGACATTTTCCATCCAGGCCATAATCTGGCCTCCGAATGTGTTGACCTGGTGATTGGCATGAGGAGGAAGTACCAGCTCGACACTTTCCACTCTTGTTCTTTCTGTAGACACAGCCTCATCTTCATCGCGGTTCTCTGCCTCACAAACAATAAAACACCTCCTTAAGACGCTAAACAAACGCTTGGAGAAAACTAAATGATTGTCTAGATCATGCGCAGGTGCTTAAAGTGGTAGTTCGCTCTAAAAATGAAAATTCTGTCATCTTTTACTGACCCTAATTTACTCCAATGAGGATTCTAAATATCTTATTTTATGTTCCACAGAGGAAAGAAAGTCATACAGGTTGGAATGACATAAGGGTGAGAAAATGAGGACAGAATAAGGTCATGTGACTATTAGCGTAATATTTGGGCATAGTCTTGACCAAAAGGGAAGTGCCCCCATGTCTTTCGACACTTACCGTCACTGATACTTCTCTGAAAGGTCTTGTTGTTGAGCAAGTCCTGCATGATGTCATGGTGAACAAGTCTCATCCTCCTCCTCTCAGCTGCTAAACTGTGCTCCACCTGCTCTTTGTGTGTGCAGGGCACAACCTGCTTCAGCTGCACCTGCAATCACAGTCCAGAAAGATTTCTTATCTACATATTACATCATTGTTAATAACTGGTTTAAAAATAAGTGCAGAGTAAAGGTGCATTTAAATGCTGTGTCAGCCTAGTTTATTTGCATGCCATTTGCAGTGTTTCCTTAAATAAGATATTTTCCACAGCCATAACAAAAAAGTAAATCAAATCAGTTTATAAAATGTTTTTTCCCCATTAATTGAGATATAAGTGGGACAAGCATATATATAAACATTATTATTAGAAACATTACTACTGCATTGTTTTCTCATACCTTGTTTCTATCTGTGCGTCTGGCGACGAATGTGGCAAATGCCTGACACACGCTCCAATGACGGCCATTGTACAGGTCCTCACAGCTGACTTCTATCCCCACCTCACACACAAACACCAACACATACAGTAATAATTACCATTCCACTTATACAATAATCTACTTAAACAATATTAAGACAACAATACTTTAGAACAAGGAGATAGGGGATTTACAGAAAATTTGAGAGAATTGCTTTTGATTGATTTTTTTCCTCAAAATGTATTTCAGGGCTGTCAAAGTTGACATATTAACTTAAGGTATTGCCTAAATCAGAGTGTCTATTTACACTAAGTGCAAATAGCGTCCCTTGTTGGCAAAGGCTATTTACACTAGCTCCGCCCACCAATGTCTGGTTGGGCCACTCAAGTTTTAAAAAAAGACACATGGAATTAAATGTCTTCAGTGGCGCAGCAGTAGCGAGTTAGGCTCGCAGACCTGGCTGTTAATACGATCAACGTGGGTTTGAATCCGCCTCTTGCCGAGCTCGCATTTATTTTAAATAAAATGAAAATAACCTTCTAAAAATGGAAATAAACTGCGACTGAGTGTTCAATAATTTTAAAAGTGTTTATTGGATAGGGTTAGGGGAAGGTGTAGGGAGGGTTTTTATTCTCCCAACAAGGCATCAATTTAATAATTTTAATAAATATAATCATTTACACTCTATGATATTATTGCATCCTGTTAATGTACAAAAATACTGATGTGCAAATAGTATCTGCCAATATAAAGTATAGATAGCATCTAATTACTATTTACTCTTATTGCAAAGAACTGATAGCCTACTTTTACATGGTGTAAATAGAATCTATCGCTATTTTCACCTAGTGTAAATAGCATATCGCTGAGGAAATGCTGCTATTGTCACTTAGTGTAAATAGAATATATTGCTATTTTCACTTACTGTAAATAGCATCTATCGCATCTAGCCGCTGCCTAATTATATATGCTTAAATTATTTTAACACTGAATTACTGTTTAAAATTGTTGTTTTTTTACAGTCTAACATAATTTTTTTAACTATTCCATCGACAAAGCAGTTTGTAAAGATAGTTTCATATAGTCTTCATATAGTTTTGTGAAAATATATATAATTGTATTTTAATACATATTTTTATATATTTTCAAATATTGTATGTACTAAGTTTGGGTTGAAAAAAGATATCCAGTAAACAAAGTAAATATTTTCCAGATATTTTAAGGATCTGCTATAATGAAAGTCCAGTTATTTTACTTTGAAATACATGTTGTCTTTATAATATCACCTCTTCCTTTTGAGAAACTATATGTAAATGGCTCTGCTTTTATATTTTATGAATTTCATACTTAGAGGCCCTTGGTTTGGAAATGTCTAAAAACCCCAGTGTTACACAATAGTATGAAAAACATCTGTAGGTCTTAGTAGAGTAACTTTCTATAAAAAATATATAGTGTTTAGCTTTGATTAAAATGTGGCTGTTATACCTCCATGCTTGAGTTGAAGGCCCTGTTGACTTTGGCTTTAATGTTGACCACTTGTCCAACACTGAAAAATATATGTGTATATCACAAATGTGAGTGATAATGACAGTGTCTCATTATTGAGTGAGGCTCTCCTCACTAATCAAAGTTGCATTATTCCCACAGTCAGGCTGGCAGAGTAATTAACAGTCTTCTGTCTAATAGTAGTTTAATAGCACAATAAACCAGACAGAACTGCCAGTACTCCCTAAGGCGAAAAGACATGCTGGTTAGGATGTTTTTCAAAAAACACTGAGATGTGGCTCTAATTATCTAAAATGTATGTGATATTTCTTGCGTACCCAATGGTGTGCTCGAAGTAAATGTCATCAACAGAAGCTGTCACACACGGGCATCCAGCGTGTCTCTCCGCTGGAATGGAAGCAGATCTAAATAAGTCATTTTGACACTAATGAATCTCACACCATTTTAACAGATTTACCTGTTCTACACATTCAATGTATTTCAAGTAATGTTCTCACAGTCTAGAACACACTCCATGCAGTCACATGCACATCTACATTATATTTGCTCTACGTTTGCTTAGTCATTGCAAACAAGTATTATACTAACACTCATATCCTTATATAGAGAATTTCTGGAGCCTTTACAATGCAGGTTAAAGGTGCTTCACATCACTCATTGTGCAAACTCACCCGACAGACATGCTGTGCAGTCCATCCATTTAAGCAGCTGTCCGATGCTCAGTTCTCCGCAGTGGTTGGCATGGCAGGGCAGTACTATCTGGCTCATCTTCACCTCTGAACGGTTGCGATGCTGCCCTTCATCCTCTAGATGAAGGTCATGCAGATTGTCCGTAAGATTGGACTTTGATGCCATGCTGCTGTGCTGAATGTCCGGCAGCTGAGAACAATAATAATGTTCAAAGCTAATATTAGAAACTAGAGTTTTGTATACAGTTTTGAATACAGCAATCCCATAAAGTATTTAGACAATTAACCACACTTAAACTTGAGAAGGTCACTGAATAAAATAACTAGAAAGTAAACAAATCATTTTTATCTTAATTTTGATGGTTTCACAGACAGGGCTTAGACTAAACCAGGATTAGGCCTTAGCTCAATTAGGGCATTGAAGTAGCTTTTATGAACGTGCCCTAGAAAAAAAAACATTACTAGTGTGCATCTTGAGACAAAACAATGGCACTGACATATTTTAGTATATGTCAGGGCAAGTTGCTTTCAGTTAAAACAGCTCAAACATGCATTTTTGTCTAGGACTAGCTTAAGCCTTGTCTGTGAAACTGGGGTTTTGTATATTTTTTTAATACACATTGTAAGTTCAAATCTAACAAAAACTTTTATTTTTAAATCCTGATGTTTTTTTTGTTCTTTTTTTAAATAATAATAATAATGATAATACATGACTCTTTGTTTGATATTATATCTAATGCAATGACATTCATCCATTTCAAATGCATTTGTGTTAACAAATATTTGGGACTTTGTTTATTATTTTATGTAATGCTAATTATTAAAATGCAGACCTAAAAGTACAGTTTGCATCTGAAAATGCATTATTTTTAATAAAATAAAAAATAAAAAATACACATTTACATCCTCTTTTAGGTGCCACAAACACATATAATCATCATCCTGTGAGGGACCCCCATCTTAAAATTAAAAGGTATCTATACAGTTTAAATTCTTCTATAAAGTCTATGAAATAGACTGCGAGTTTATTATTATAAGTATGTCTAAAATATTATTTGGTAAATATTTAGTTCATTGCGTTTTATTATTAAGTCTTTTTTATATTTTTCACACTTNAATACTTGGGACTAATTATTAAAATGCAGACCTAAAAGTACAGTTTGCATCTGAAAATGCATTATTTTTAATTAAATAAAAAATAGAAAATACACATTTACATCCTCTTTTAGGTGCCACAAACACATATAATCATCATCCTGTGAGGGACCCCCATCTTAAAATTAAAAGGTATCTATACAGTTTAAATTCTTCTATAAAGTCTATGAAATAGACTGCGAGTTTATTATTATAAGTATGTCTAAAATATTATTTGGTAAATATTTAGTTCATTGCGTTTTATTATTAAGTCTTTTTTATATTTTTCACACTTGTTTTCTTTAAACTTTTTGGATAACACTCCTTTGCAGGTCTGGGTGTCCCTGAACCCCAGTTTGAAACTCATGCTCTAAAAAACACACACTGGATCCGCTTAAACTAAACATTTAAATGCATTTGCAGCAGACTAAACATTATAATACCCGTTTTATGATTGTGAAATCTCACCACATGTAATAGCACGTCACAATGTTGTACTTCTAGTTCGGTAACTAGCCTACTTAGTAGTACTGTTGGTGAGTGTCACTTCAGTAACCTCTGAAGTGACACACCTTCACACACCCTTCATTTCTTCAATCTGAAATACATTCCTGTGGCAATAAAACATGTCAACAATTTCACTTTAACATAAGAATAGAAGTTATGTGGATTTGTGTCCTGCGCAGCACGTTTACAATGGAGTGAATGACTATGCAGAACAGAATCAAAACAAGTTTAAGCTGAGACGTGGCTTGATGCATAGATATAAAAAGTATCATTCACGCCCTTACCGCGTCTTCCTAGTTGAGGTTGTGGTTAAATTCAACACAGCAACCTTACTCGCAAGATCATAAGTAACTCCAATGACAGACACTGCGTGTTCACGGAAGCCCTGCAGCGCACGAGAGCTCAGCAAAAGTACCTCGTCAGACGCGCGCGTGTAGTGTTCACTAAGTAGCCTATTCACTAAGACCCCGCCCCGTGTGTTATGTTTACATATGTTGTGTAAAGTTCACAAAACTCTTAGGACCTCTCTCACATCAAAAACAATAAAAAAACGTATCGTGTTTTCATTCAGCACGGAATGTGATGACACCTGCGGTTTATCGCATAATTTGCTGTCCGACAGGTGGCGCAATAAGTCTTTGAAAGCATAGGAGAGCGCTTCAACTAGAGTCAGGAGTCAACAAAGCTTTGTTGTTAGCATAATTAACTTTTACAACAGCAATTATAGTACAGAAATATTTATTTTAAGAAATAATAAGGTGGAATAAAAAAAAAAAGATGGGTATCAATGGATATTTATTCTAAATTAATACAATAAAAATTAAGAGAATTAATTTAGGCACTGTAAGAAATATTTAATTGGAGAGCTAAATCACTCACACATGTGATATTTGTTTTTTAAGTGTTTTACATATAATATTGCCAAATAATCAATGCCCACAATAAACCAAATAAAAAAAAAACATGTTTGGCCTAATAAAAATAACAACAGTATAGAATAAAATTGAAGGATTGAATTGGCCTAAACATTCAATATGATTATCATTTAAAATGAAATGCTCAGATATACAGAGACAACAAATGATCGAAGCAATTGCTCGATTTTGAAGACGCTGATTTTATTGTTTTAACTTTTATGCAGATAAGGGGGATTATGAGGTCACGTCGAACACATTCATTGGTCTATAAAGCTGTCAATCATGCACCACGGGTTCCCGCCCATAGTTCATGATCTGGCTGTGGCAGGGTCGGTTGAAGCGGATGGGGTCAGAGGCGGGCTACACGTTGACAGCTGGAGCATAAGGAAACATCGCAGTCAAGCTGGCAGACGCGTTTATCTTCAGCGCAAGACATGTTCGCGAAAGGTAAAGGGACCGCGGTGCCATCGGACGGGCAAGCTCGGGAAAAGTAAGCGCTGCTCTCTCTCTCTGTCTTTACACGCTTATTTACACGCACAGCTGATGTTATGTTATTATGTCTCCTAAGTGTCCTGTTCAAGATATTCCAGTGATGTTACAGTGGAAACTGAAGCTTTTTTCGTTTTTATATATTTCTTTACTCGCAATAAATGTAATGGTGTTTTTATTTATTTATTTATTTATTTATTTTTACTTTTACAAGAGCATGATATTTATTTCACAACATGTCTGTTTGCAAACACCCATGATAGGGATAACGATTATTGTTTTGGAAATACTGTATATAACCTACTAGATGCAAACAGTTGTTGATGGAAGTAAACTTCAATCTCTACGACAAGAATAAGGCTGTATTATTAGTAGCCTATAAAAAAGAAACCAGGCAGTTTTATTGTGAGGCATTTGTTTTATTGTACAGGTTGGCATTATACGTATATGAATATTTGCTGCACGTGGGAGCTCAGAAATCCGCACAGACGTTTTTATCAGAGGTGTGTATGTGCATATGCATTTTCATTCTTAAATCCAATCTATGATCATGTGCATTGACCAATGGATATCATGCAATGTTATGCATCCATTGTGTGTTAAAGTCATCTGCTGTCTGTTTTTATTATGTTTAGATAAGATGGGAGAAGAACATAACCCTTGGTGAACCGCCAGGCTTTCTGCACTCTTGGTGGTGGTGTGTATTAACTCTATTCAGTAGTTGATCAGTGTTGTGCTGTAACTGGAATCTTTACAATTATGTTATAATAAACTTTAATATTTGAATAATTGAATAGAATGGATACCAGGCAGTGACGTTCAATGATATCTGGCTACTTGCCTTTGACTTGGCTTGAAGAATATATTAAAAGAATCTGAAGGGAAAACAAGATTTTAATTATAAAATTACTATTATTATGATTTAACTGAAAATATTTGGGTTCTCTGCAAGACTTAATTTAATCTCAACAGATAGCCCATAGTCTTAATACATGTTGCCTTATAATGTTATGATCAGGAAGTGTAACCATTGTGATACTGCAATATCTTATCATTATAAACAATGCTGTCATTACGCAGTGTGTTTTGGGACCTGTACTGTGCAGCACCTGAGAGAAGGGACACATGTGATCACTCCAGTGAAGCGAAGGCCTTCCATGACTATGTAAGTGATGCGTGTTTAATTCACCCTTCACTAGCACATAGCGGTATAAGAGATCTGCTGTTTCACCATGTGGTAAAACCACTGAAATGTTCCTCTGTGGTGTGAAGCAGAATATTGATTGCAATTATGAGATGGCAGCTTATTTATTAATTTAGTTGCGGGTCAGCTTTGTTTATCCCTATTCTATAAAATGTTAAAATGGTATTGAATATCCTTTTCCAGATTTGCACACTTGATTTGAATTTGATTGCAAATTTAGTGTCCAGTTTGTGTGTGCTTGTGAACGTGAAAAACATTTCCTTCACATTAAATGCATATTCTAGGGAATTAGGGGATCGGTATACTACAAGATGTTGAATGAATATGGCTTGTATGTCAGAATATTGATAGTAACCGTGTACATTGAGTGATCATGTACATGCTACCAATACTCACTGCCCTAGAATGGGAATGTAAAAGTGCTTATGAAGCACATGTAAAATTAGACTTCCACCATGTTGAAACCAGGAATGATTCGGTGAAGTAACGAGTGATAAAATCTCTATCATGTAAATCTTGAGTCATTGCGCTAACCATCCGTGACCCTGACAAAGATGTTTTGTTAATCGCTTGGTTTATATTTCAGTGGTGTCGTGCAGCGTAGCCTCACTCACCATGAAATGTCATTGATCCAAAATCCTGCACATACTTAAAAAATTTACATGAAATATGTCCTGATGCGGTTTTTCATTCAGACAAATTGCTTGTTGCATCACATCTGGTTACTGTACTACACCTGGCCTGAAAAAGAAGTCCTGTTATTAATTAGAAAGCTTGACATTTGCCTTTTCAACTTGTGATGTTTGACGGAATGCTTACAGTTAAATCACTATGGCATCTTATTAGACATTTAACACTCTTTGTTTAGGTAATTGTCAATGTTCTCCTCCATTCAGGGACATTGAGGTTACTCTGATGCATTGATCACAATGGTTTTTGGGTTAGAACGTCATGAATGGAAAAACTTCTGTTATTTGAAACAGAAACCAGTCTTACACAAATCTCCCCAAATCCTAGAGTTTTAAAATGCTGTAGATATTCTTAGGCTGGATTAAGTTGAGTAAGCTGTGAGGATTTATTTTGTAGTTGTGGAGCTTTGGTCCCCTCCACAACAGACACTCTGTCAGGTTGCATAACTTTAACTCCAGTGTAATGGCAAAAGAATTACAATTCAAAGTAGGAAACTCTTAAAAATACTACAATCGTTCAAAAATTTGGTCTGTAATTTCTTTTGAAAAAAATTGAAGGGGTCATGAATTGAGAAATAAATTTTTCCTTGAGCTTTATATATATAAGAGGTCATCATTCTATAAGAATATCCTGTAAGTTTCAGAACTGAAAACTTCCTTGTTAGTCCAGTAAAAGCTTTTATGGACGAAACAGCGAACGACTGGTCCTGGAATGTGCCTATCTAGGTGATATGCCGCCTCATTGCAATGTTAGCCCCGCCCACTGGTGTATTAGTGAGATGAGGAGGCGAGAAGAGCGATACAGGACTAAAAATAACATTACCTTTCAAAGGATCCTAATGCTAGAAATATTGTTATTTTTTTCAGCAATGTGAATGTCTCAGTTGAGCATTATTTATTTGTATTTGGTACATTTCACTGTGGATTCTTTGGTAAATCAATTGCATTTCGGTGCAGACTTTTAAAATATGGACTCAACAGTAATGCAACAACATGTAAGTAACTGTGTTAATTCTAATGCCTGATCTGTTATTTAATGTTTCATATACAGTCAGATGTTCTTTGTCTATGTGAAAGTAAATCAAACCAATGACTAAATGGTCAGCTTCACGTTGTTTCTCTTAGTAGGATGAAAATAATCCGTTATTTAAACCGTGATTAAATTATATATTGAAAGCGATCAAAGAACGCTCCCTTTACAATCACTGGAGCTGTCAATCAAACAGCGTGAGTTTATCAGTTACTGAGTTCTGGATTCGCGACAAAACTCCCGTTTTATTCATCGAATTTCTTTATTACTTCACTTTTGCAATGTCAGTTATGATGAAAGCATTCTTTAGTGTGCAGAAATTGAGTTGCAATGGCTATCACTGCTTTCATGCACTCAACAACATGTATGTGATCGGTTACAATGTTCATCACTGCAACTCTTCATGCCACAATCTAGATATAATGCCATAGATCTAAATGTAATGCAGCACTTTTCACGATTAGTTAACCTTTAGAGCTGTAATAGTAAAAATGTGCTAAAAGAGAGCGTAATACATGGCTATTTCAAATGGAAAGATGTTAGACAATCACAGCAGTGGGCGTTTACACTGAAGTCTCACAGCAGACACGCCCCTTAAAACAGAGCGTTCAAATAACAGGGCTAAAATCAGGGTGGGAAAAATGCCTTTTATTTCTAAATGATGACAATTTTTGATGCAAAAAGCATACTAACATGTGCATTGGTGCACCCCAGGAAACATTATAAAACATTATAAAACAATAAAACAACGCAGTTCATGCCCCCTTTAATACCTTTATTTAGCAAGGATGCATTAAATTGATCAAATGTGACAGTAAGTTGTCTACATTTTTAATGTTACGAAAGATTTACATTTCAAATAAATGCTGTTTTCTTTTAAAATCATGTGGCACTGAAGACTGGAATAATGGCTGCTGAAAATTCAGCTTTGATTCACAGGAATAAATTACAGTTTAAAATCTTTTCAAATAGAAAACAGTTATTTTAAATTGCAATACTATTTTACAATATTACTGTTTTTAATGTGTTTTTTTTTTTTTCAAATACATGCAGCCTTGGTAAGCCTTGAGACTTCTTTCAAAAACATCAAAAAAATCTTACCAACCTCAACCTTTTAAACAGTAGTGTTTCTAAATGTTCGTTTTGCTTTTATAGTTATTTTTTTTCCAAGATGTGCTGTATAATGTGGAAAGTCTTTATCCATTAAAATATGGCAGGCAGTTCTCATGGGACCACCTGGCCCTTTAAAACCTGAAATGGTGGTCGGTTGTGGTGGGATGGGGGAGGGGTGCTAACAAGATCTGATAATGGTGAGGTCTCCTCTAGATTTTTAGCTTTTTAACCCTGACACAGCAGGAAAGTGTGTCGCACCCGCCCCACCTCCCTTCAGGGCACAAATAAAAAGTGATAAAAACTGCCAAGAACTAGGCTCAGAACACAGACCTCTCTTAGAAGAAGTAGATGATTCAGTAATTTGACTTGGATGGCAATTAAATACTGGTAGAAGTTTTCCAGTCATATGTTGTTGTATTCCAGGAATGTAGCGGACGGTCAAGGGAGGTGCTTTTGCTTTGTCACACCTGACAGATTTTTTGAGTGAGCAAGCTAAATGTTGGTTGGAGCAACAACTGAATGCAAAGGAGTTTGTTGTGAATCATTGATTTGACTGTCAAATCTTCTCACTGCTCAATTTTCCTCACACCTTTGAAGGTGGCCTGGTAATCCGCATTCACTAGTTGGCCATTGAAAGTGTGAAGACCCTCCAGTCCCCTGTGTATTCTGTAATGATATTAACATGGATTGATTGCTTTGATCAATCAGAGGTTGACAGAATCCAATGCAAGGTCAGACTTATGATCCGAGTTCTTGTGTCTCCTGAGGCTCTCGTCGACTATGTACACAAACACATGCACACGCACACACACACACACAATGATGGGGTCATTCCATTGAATTCTATTGTTATTTTTATACTGAGCTAATAATGATATTTACCCTAAATCAATACCCATACCTACCTCTAAATGTAACCCTCACTTGACCTTTTTTTAGGGGTGCTCATTAAATCGGTTACATAGCAGATTTTTTATTCATCAGTATCAGTCAATATTGGATATAATTGTGCAGCTGATTTCATCTGTTTTTACAGTTACATTATACAGAGCCCTACACATGACATGCAGAGAAAAAAACAAACAAGCTATAGTAACCACAAATTAAGAATTGGTTCTTGCGACTTATTAATTTGTTTTAAAACAAGGAACAAATTAGTAGAAGGTGGCCACAATTTAACTAAAACAAGGGAAACGTTTAAAACAAAGGATCATGTGACATTGAAGACTGGAGTAATGGCTGCTGAAAATTACTGGTACCCGCTGATAGCCGTCTGCTTAAAACGCTCCTGTGAGTGTTTGCGCTCTGTGAAAAGCGTCAAAAGGTTTTCTATTTCCAACTTGATTTTGCAGCGTTGAGCTTTGTAGCCAATCACAGACATATCTGTTGAGCGTGTGAATGCAATGACCAATCAGATGTTTTTAAGTTAGTCAGAATCAGCTCAACACCGCTCCAATCAGAAGAGGTTTTGTTCAGAGCAAGTTCTCGCGAACCCTTTCATTATAAACAACAATGTGTAAACTCAGTGTCAATAAGAGATTCATTGCACAGCATAGACAGCTTCATTGATTATAATGGGAATTTTTGCAAGAGTGCAGCTTTGTGTACCTTGTGTTGTAATCGGCAGCTTCAGTGATTATAATGGCAGCGATCTTTGCTCGCTTTCTGTATATAATATATATTTTTCATGCTGCTAACTACTACAGCTACAAAGTTTCTTGATTGACAACCATATTTAAATGTCTGGTTGAATCCGATTGACAGTGATAACCATATAAATGAACGAAACAAAACAATCTGGTACTGGATGTCAAATGATCTATGCATCAAGTCTTGGAGTGTAAATGCAAAATAATAGACCTGCCACTTTTTCTATGTAATGTGTTACTTTGTTGTTCATTTTATTACTAACTTTTCAAATCCGTCACCCATTGAGTTTTTGCATACAAATTTACAGATTTTTAAATATAAAACAGCTCTAAGCACTTTGTTTTATTATGGTCTGTCCTAACAGTGATTTATTTATTTTTTATTTTTTTTATTTCATGAATGGATAAGTTAATATTACTAACTGTTTCTGCATTTATTTTGGATTTAAAGGGATAGTTCACCCAAAAATGAAAATTATTCCATGATTTACTCACCCTCAAGCCATCCCAGGTGAATATGACTATCTTCTTTCAGACTAACACAATCAGAGTTATAGAAAATATATCCTGGCTCTTCCAAGCTTCAAAATGGGAGTGAATGGTACCTTAGATTTTGAAGCCCAAAAAAGCACATCCATTCATCATAAATGTAATCCATATGGCTCCAGGGGGTTAATAAAGGCCTTCTAAAGCAAAGCAATGTGTTTTTGTAAGAAAAATATCCATATATATATATAACTTTATAAACTATAATCACTGGCTTGCTGCCGTACGCGAGTCTAGTTCCGGCGGAAGAGTGACCTCTGACCCAACACAAGAAGTAATGACGAATGCAGAAGATCAGAGGATAGAGCAAAACAAAACACCGGTCACAAATTAGAAGTCTAAAACACAAATTTTTAAAGACAAATGTCAGAGGATTTCAATATAAGAGAAGAGGAGCTTGAGTTTGTTGCCCCAGCCCTATTTGTTTAAATCGTGAGAGGCGTCTTAGCGTACGCTACTCCTACATGTCAAACATCACGTCAGAGGTTACTCCTTTGCCGTAAGTCGACTTGCGTTTGCCATCTGCCAGAAGCTAGTTATTTTAGTTTATAAAGTTTTAAATATGGATATTTTTCTTACAAAATCGCATCACTTTGCTTCAGAAGGCCTTTATTAACCCCCTGGAGCCATATGGATTACTTTTATGATGGATGGATGCACTTTTTTGGACTTCAAAATCAGGAGTGCCATTAACTACCATTATAAAGCTTGGAAGAGCCAGGATATTTTTAATATAACTCCGATTGTGTTTGTCTGAAAGAAGATAGTCATACACACCTAGGATGGCTTGAGGGTGAGTAAACCATGGGATAATTTTCATTTTTGGGTGAACTGTCCCTTTAATGTCAGTACTTGCAGTTCACATGGGTAGGGCACTTTGTACTGTGTGTGTGGATGACCGTGTTCGTCCGCCACCACCAAAGGCCATTTTGACCCAAGAAAAACCCTGATATTTTACAGTATTACTGTTTTTACTGTCTTTTACATGCAGCCTTGGTGAGCATAACAGGTCTTTCACAAACATGAATAAAATAATATTACCCAGCCCCAAGCTTTTATTTGGTAGTCTAGGCAAAACCTGACACACTTCCTCCCCCTTCTCTCCTTTCTTTGTCTGTTTATTTTTTACTGTGACATCAGGGATATATCAATGGCTGTATAAAAAAAAAAAAAAAAAAAAAAAACTTATGTGCAAATCAGCCTGTCAGGACTAGTCTGTCTAGACACACCAAGTGTGGGACACACCAATCTTCATTAACTCTTGTTTTAAGGCTCCAGATTAGTTATTGTATTTTATAATGCTTGTTTTCACACCATCAACATCATGAAGGTCTTTGAAACCGTGGAATTGTTTGTAACCCTTTTTTTTTGTTGTTGTTGTTATGTACAGTTACCCAAAGTTTTTCACCACTGTCTCCATTTACAGCCCAAGGAGCAGCAGGGGACTGGAGAATACAGGAAGGAAGTGAATGACAGAGAGAGAAAGGGAGTGCAGGCAGGGGAGGGGTGTTGGGTCAGGCCTTGGCTCAATCCTCGTCTTTTTTCCTGTGTGCTGCAGATAAACAAAACAAAATGAGGGCCAGGAAAAAATTCAGGGGCCAGCATTTGTGTTTTCATATATGAGTTCGGGGCCCGCAGCACGTATCACTCTCTTTATGTGTGTGTGTTTAAAAGAGAGAGGGTGGGTTTAATTAGTTTACTTGCTGATAAGAAAACCCCTGTTCTTGGCTAGGTTTTGTGGACACGCTGCAACAGGAGTGGTTATGAATGTGACTCTCCACTTCTGAGCTATTCCAGGAATTTCCTTCTTTTTCTCTATCTCTCTCTCTTTTCGCCTGACTGTTGTCTTGCCGGCTAGGTGGAGTAGGGGGTATGTCTTTTAGGGGGTTGGAATGTAGTGCTGTGTTCTTTAGGCCAGGCTTAAGACCAGCAGCCACTGATCTGCCTGAATTCCTCATGATATTGTGGAGCTCTGGGTGAAAATGTTTGTGCCTCCGTTCAGCAAGAAAAGACATTCTTGATGTTATTTGGGATAGGCTAGTTTGTTGTTTTTTTTGGCTTGTTTTGGCTTGTTGGCAGAGGCTATTTTATATTAACTCCGCCCACCATTGTCTGAGCCAGACAAAATTATAAAAGAAACCCATCTAATAACAAGATCAGTGGTGTGCTTTTGACCTGACCGACCCAAGTTCGAATCTGACTTTTTACGAACTCATTCTTCTCCCTTTTCCTATGCTCAGAGAGCCATATATTTTAAATAAAAACGAACAAAATATTCAAAAAGTGGAATTCAAGTCCCTAACTGGAAATTAATAGTGGGAATAAAGTGTTTAAGGGATAGGGTTAAGGGTAGTTGTAGGGGAGAACTTTAGGGACAGGGACAAGGAATGTCCCAATAAGGTAGCATCCATTTATGATTTTAATAAACATAATCATATACACTGAATATGTTATTATTGCATACTGTTGCAGATGGTTACCTTGTCTGTTTTGTGCCACCAACGAACATACTTTGAAATGAAGTAAAAAAAATCAACCACCGAGCATCACACAGCATTGGTTTGATTTCTGAGTGAATGAACGTTGTTCAACAAATAGGTTGAGTAAATGATTCAATGACTTGCTCATAAATAAAGGCTGCATCCAAAATCACGTACTCTGAGTAGGTACTTCTGAATAATCATTTAATCACAGATTTGCACACACAATCATCGCAAAGCTTGTAAAAATGTCTGCAGGTTCTATGTAGACTTCAATATGAGTAACAAAAGGCAGAACTGAGCACAAACTCTTAATTAGCATGACATGTAAAGCGTTTCTGCCCATTCACCTCCCTCCATCGTCTCACCTGAATGTAGTTGTTTGGAGAGGATATGGTTGCCATAACAACAGCCCAGGTGGCAGGTGACCTGGGTGGTCTGCCTCAAGCGAACACACTGTGCCTGTGTCTGCCTGCATCTGACTGCTTACGCTCCCCTCCCCCTACTCTGAACAGGCACGGCGTCTCAGCAGATACCTTTATGAATATAACAGTAAAAACTGTTTTCAGCTCCTGCTGTTTAACTGCTCTGGGGGTCTTTACATATTGTTTGTCTGGGAATCCCCACATAGACATAATTCACATGTATTGTCAGTTCTCTATGCTCAGCCTAAGGGAAGGTGCCGTATATTACAGAAATTTGACAGTACTGTCAACGTTTGCTTTATGATTATTAATAAGGCTCTAAAAGGGAATAATCACATACAATAACTTATTCCAGCATTTTATGTATATGAAAACCAAGTTTTACTAGCATTGCAAAAGACCTATTAGTTTTATTATTCAATGTCTTTGTTTTGTTTTCCAGTGAACACGCCTGAAACATGAGAAATTTGCTAATCAAAATTTTATTTTAATATTTAAATTAAGAAATTTTTATGAGGTGGTGGTTTTTATTTTTATTTTTTAGATTTATGTGAGTGGAATTTGCTAATGAAAAACATGGGTGTTGTTGGTGGTTGTTACATGGCCTAAGTCTCTATGTAGGGGTGGGCGATATGACCAAATTCTTATTTCATTATAACAATATATATATATATGTGTATATATATGTGTTATTTTATCTAATTTCTGTTATTAAAAATAAGAAAAAAGGAGAAGATTCCAAACGATAGGACAACAAAATATTAATTAAATTAAGTTTTTCAGGTACAATAGGTTTATTTAACAAGTAGTTAGAATTGGTACAGAAATGTAATAATAAACTGTAAAAATAAAATATGACATAGTCTTCACTTTATGAATTAAATATCAATTTATTCTTATTAAACAAAAAAAAAGTTATTCAGTCAAGAGCAGTAAGTTATTTTCACTTTTGCTTGATTCACATTAATGACACAGAGCAGCAGCTATATTAGAGGAAGTTCACATATCGCATCTAAAAACGTGTGGAAAGCGTGGCCGCGCCGCTTTCTTCTTCTTTCCAAAGCACTTGCGCTCCCGTGGCGTCTGTCGTCCATGAACTGCGCTCTCCACGATGACGAGGAAGTTTCAGCAAAGGATTAATTGATTTCTAGTCCTTGCATTAGCTTTACTTCTAGATATATTTATGGAGATGAGATATAAAAACCACCCTGTACAGATATGATCAGCTGTTCGGCTAAGCTTTCGATGTTTTGTTACAGAAAGGCCGAAACTTAGCGGTTGGTTGTTGTCACATGACCTCCGGTGCACTTGCGGCATTCTGAAAATGTGAGAATTTTTCATCTCGATGCGGATGGAAAACGCACCACATGCACGTCTCTTCCATTATGAGTGCGCTACATTTGAAATAACGAATTTGAGCTATATGTGAACGGTCCCTTAGGCAGCTGTCACTATAAGACCAAACGAGCTATACTGATACACATCTGGTTTACACCTTCATACGATGGGCATTTTGACATAAATGCGTTTGTATTCGACCATTCAAGCGCAATAAGACGTGAAAGAGAACTGATTCGCGATCGCATGCTCAGAGACGTGGCTTTCTGTGCACACGCTTGCGCTGTGTGTCAGTCAGCGCTTGCACCGCATTGAGTTCTTTTTAAGTTAATCTTTGATAATAATAATTGAATAAAACTGAAATCTTTAACATATCTCAAAATGAATATCCATTTTTCATAAAGATGTTGTGATGCCTAAATTGATTTATTATTATTATTATTTAAAATTGTAATATTTATTTTAATTTTTAATGTTTTTCGGTTATAAGAAAGAATGAACTGGAAATAATTAGTAATAATAATTAATAACTTATTGGTATTGGGCAAAATTTTAATATCATGCATCCTTAATTTTTTTTTTTTTCTTCTGTGTTTACCTCATCTACCACGGTAAATTCATGTAAGGTCATGTCCATACATGAGTCTTTTGTAATGCATCTTGAATATTAATGCATTGGGTGTACCTGCTAAAACACACCTTTGCATTCATTTTGTGGTTCAGTAAACTGCCGGCTGTTTGTTTACATGAACAAAGCCAGTTGATTCGTATACAACAGTTCAGTCGTAGCACTTCCTCTTAGAGCCCCTTGTTTTGCGTCTTGTGGCTTAATTGCCAGTAATGGCGCTTTTATCAGGGAGGTCAATTGGACAAGGGCATCGGAGAGCCCATAAACTGCTCTCCCTGGCTAATTACCCCATCCTCTAGAGCTCTTTAGAGTCTCTCTGCCTATCAAACGATTGCTCAAAATAGTCTTTAGGTCAAACATTGTGCATGAACCACAGAACCCTGTCTCTGAATAATTTATCGGGAAGGGAAAATGTTTACAAGCTTATCAAAGAAAACATTGCAGTGGAAGTGTATGGATTTGACAGGTGAGATGAACAGAGGACCTAGATTGGGTTTCCTCAAGACCTCTTAGCTGCTCACCATCATCTTTAGGCCACATTGTTTGTCAGCTAGTATTATTGTAAAGTAAGTTGCATCATTTTGGCCAAACTAAACCCATGGGAGTAGCAGAACAGTGCAGTCGAGGCATCAGTGCAAACCCCTGGAGTCCGAAGAGCGTGTGTTTGCCACTTATGTCCTGTTACTGCTACTTGCAGATTCCCTTAGGAATGCAGTATAAAAGGAAGCATGCTTACAGCAGCATCAGAGTCTAGTTCACATTTCAAGTGTGAATCAAATCAACTGTTTTGACGTCCACAGAAAAATACAGGACAGAGTCTTTCTCTGGTGAATTGCCTGTTTATGACTGATCTGAATACATGCATAAATAAATACATACATACTTTATGTATTTATTTATAAGAGTATGTGAAACCAATATTAAAATATTACAATTCTGTACTTTTCTCTAAATAAATGAAAAATAAATCACTAAAAATGTAACTAAAATATAATCGATTTAGGCATCACAACATTATAATACAAATTGTAAAATGTGTATTATCCAAATTGTAAAATGGATTCATTTTGATATTTGTAAAAACTGTTATTAGTATTTTAAAATGAACTTTAAAGGTGACAGCAGAGTCACAATTATATTCAATATCATTGCATACGAATAAATGAAAATATATATATAAATTAAATATCTGCCGATAATCGATATGATACTGATTTATCATGCATCTCTAGTAATATGCAGCAGTACACTGATTACTTTGCATGTTAAAGGATGAAAATTCTGTCATAACTTATTCACCCTCATGATGTTCTGAACTCATAAGACTTTCTTTCTTCTTCTTAGCACAAAAGGATATAATATCCTGGCCACCCATTTAAATTAAATGAAGAGTTTTTCATCTCCTTCATGGCATCCAGCGGTTTGTTGAGACTTTTTTTCCTACTGCAGCGATTTATTAAATTAATCATCTGTCAGACTGACGTCCAGGGGCGATTAACAATCCATGAAGAATCAGCAAAAAAATACTGTCCTTTATCTTTCCACTTCTGCATAATAACAGGAACATTGCTCACAGCAGGAGAGTTGATGTCCAACAGTGATTGTCTTGAAATGTATTATTGAAGCAGTGTATTAATGGCTGTAGTGGTGGTACTTTAACTTCTCTGAGAGGGTTTCACTGTGCTGACTGTTACCAGGTAAGTACAGCACAATAAAACCGAAAATAAGCTAACATAAACCAGCAAAACTAGTATGAGTAGTATGGTATTTGCTATTCCAATCATAGCCAGGAGGACATGGAGGGGGTTGGGTGCTTGAGCAGATGCCCTTTTAACTGAGAGGGTTGTGGTTGGAGAAGGACTGAGAACGGGAAGCTACAGGAGATGGCAGCAGATGGAGAGAGCTTCTTGCCTGTAGTCGACTGCTCCCTGATGCCGTACACCAGCCCTGACTCCCTAAGGAACAGCTGTCAATAGCTATTAAACTGCAATCCTATCGGCTTTCAGCATTACAGTGGCCTGATGGAGTCGTTCTTGTCAGTAATGGTCTTGATGCTCATGGGCAGAAATCACTGATCTATTTGTTGATTCTGTCTGAATGGCTTGAAAATTGCAGAGATGATGCGTTATTAGCTGTTCGGATACTTTTCTTCAGATCGGAGGCGGAGATCTATACAGCTTACAGTATCATATATCACAGCTCTATAGATCTGGTCTTTTATGATCCCTTTATGTCCTAAAGTAACCTCCCCCTTTTAGGACTCTTGCGTCACAAAAATCTCTGTGATTGTGTGTCTGGTAATCATTAATGAATCTCCAGGGGAACTGCTAACATCAGGCAGGAGGTGTTGCCCCAGGCTGTGGTCAGGACTGACTCTTTACCTTCTCTCTCATTCTTTCTTTCTCTCTCTCTCTCTCTCTGTCTCTCTCTCTCTCACTCACTTCCCTCCCCCTGTTATTTATTTGGATGAAACAACAGAGCTGTACACCAGTGTTTGTTTTGGAGATCTCAACTGGTTCAAATTTCCCAATAATTCCCAA
>RJVU01064619.1:3332821-3365734 GCA_003731715.1 Anabarilius grahami
GGGTTAGAGTTACATGTTGTCATTTGACCAACTAATCAGTAATGATCAGGGTTATAATAGTTAACTAAAACTGAAACTAAAAACATTTTATTTTAATTCCTTACCAAGGCAACATTTCTCTTTTTAATTTAGTTTAACTTGATGTACTAAAATAACTCAAACTAAAATAAAAAAAACTATATAGACCTTAAAAATACATTAAAAAGAAGCAAGACACACAACAAAATTAGTAAACTTTTAACTAAAATAAAAATGAAAACAGAAAATATAAAAATGAAAACTGATTAAAAATATTAATAAAAACTATAATAGTATCTCTGATACTAAAATAAAAACATTTTAGGAACTTTTCCAATCAGACATGACTGAAAATAATGACTTGCTCTGATGGATTCAGTTTATTCAGGGAAGAATTCATGTGATTTCTTTCACTCTTCTTACAGTATTTGATAATCATTTATTTAACCCCTGGGCTCTTGGATCTTATCTGGGTCTTATGAGGTCAGACGTATGGATGGCGTCAGATTAAGGGGCTTTGTTACCAGGCAGATGGCACTCATCTCCACGCTCTGTGGAGACAGACGAGCGCGATGCGTCTCTTCAGAGCTGGCCAGCACTCCATGTGGAAAGTAAACGTGTGAATAAGCAAACCAGTAACACCTGTCCACCAAGTGACAGACAGTAGGAGCACAATGAGTGTGTTTTGACTGTTAAATGGGCGCTGTGTGATAAGTTGGATGCAAATTAGCCATCTACTCGATTTCGTGCTGTAACTAGAGTGAGATGTAATAGTTTCATGCTTTTCATGCGTTCTGTGCAAAACAATGTCTTTTTGCATCTGTGTGGCGTTACACTTTATGCTTAACGGCTTGAATCGTATCACAGCCTAGTATACTACAAGTTTTTTTTATATTGGAAGTTATCCTACTGTATAGCCAGGGTTGTTCTTAAGATACGATCCCACCAATATTCAGATTTGTTGTCAACAAATACAGGTTTTTTCATTGAGTAATTCTTTAAGTTGTTACCTCAATCCTACATATGTGCTTACAGCCTTGCACTTATTTACTTTGTATATACTAATAGTTAATAATCAATGCTTACCTAATCCGAACCATTCAGCACTATATTATTTCAGCCCTCTCACAATTTGATGGGCAAATTTAAATGTGGTGTGCCTGGTAATAAATTACATGCAGTTTAACAGAAAAGGTATTTAAAAACCCATGGCATTTCTCTTTCAAAACATGTTATGTATCAACCCTGATGCGTTTTAGTTGTTTTAGTGTTAAAGGCACAGTATGTAAGTTTCACCGCTAGAGGACGCTTATTCAAAACAATAACAAAGACGTAGCTTAATGACACAGTGATGGAGCGTGGAATTATGGGAGTTGGTGTGTTCATTTCCACAGTCGTTTTTGCTTTATGGGTTTATCTTTGGTGACAGAACCTGCAGCACATGATAATGAATAATTGTGGTTCATCACGAATGTGTCAAACAAACAACTGTGGCTTGATAGATGCTACCAGAGATCATTGGCTTTAATGCTACAACTACTACACACTGTGTTTCTATGGTTTCTGCCAACAACTAAGTGTAGGGGGATATAACCATTGATATTTATACATAGATGCCTCATTCCACCGCTCCAGAGATGTCAGCGTGCCCGCAATCTTGCAATGGACAGGGTGTCGTCTCTCACAGTAAGAATCAATGATGGCACATCATTACGCAGCTTCTAGTTGTGAAACCGCCGAGATTTAAATTCCCGAAGAAATGGGATAACCTTTCACGGGAGAGAATGTGTTGGTTTGTGTTTTTATATGGTACTTTTAATGTTTTTACTTTTACTATGGTAACTTTTTAATGTCATGTCAGCTAATACCTTCGTCTTGTTGTAGCTATTGTTTTAGCTAAATCATCTTCTGAAGTCTAGATATTCATATATACATCTAACTACGGTTACAGATGCTGTCAACTTGCTTTTGAATGTTCATGGACCGCTCCAATATTGCAGACAGCTTATATATAGCGGCCCATTGAAATGGCAGCTAATCGTGTATATATATATATATGTATATATGCCATTGACAGGTGATGCAATGACATGGTCCTTGTCACTGGTTAAAATTGCAGATTTCTCTGGATTTAAACATTTTTGGAAACATTTGGAATAATGCAAGTATACAAGTCAACAAAATCTATAATATTATTCTAGTGGTTTTTGTATATTTTAATGCAAAGATCTTACATATTGTGCCTTTTAAAAGTCGATTCAAAAACGAGTATTAGTGTCTTTTATAGTACATATCATCACACCCAGCCACATTATTTACAGTTGATATTTTTGTAAATTCTGCCTTTTAGTTATTTTAATTTCAATTATAAAAAAAGTCAATAAAAATGTATGTATTATTTTATTTTACATAACCCATCAGAATAGTTAACTTTTTTGGGGGTTAAAAATGATCCAAAATCAATTTTTGAGCAAGTACATAATCGGCCAGTGATCAAAACTATCTCCTTACCTTAGCCCGATTCACAACTGTAAGCTTGTAATAATATTTTATAATAAAATCTGTACTGGTGGGTTTCCGCGGGAAAATTCAAGCATGCAGCCGTTTGTCTTTGCGCCATTACGTCACATCTGTTAACAGAAAGGAGTCCCAGCTAGTAGGCTATGAGGATGCTATGTAGCGGATCAATTAGCGTTTTCTCACAGCAGCTAGAATAATTAAACTTATCATTTTGATGGCGGACTGTAATCCAGAAAGGTCCAAATGACAGTCATCAGTGACGACTTGAGATTTACCTGTAGTCAAAAGCAAAAATCTGCGAACTGCAGAGTGGCTACAGAAACTGAAATCTACAGGTAACGCTAATACACTAAATACACATAGTCACGCAATGCGGATGTTGTTAACATTAACAATTTAAGAACAAAGTATAACAATAATAATCATTTGTATGGTTTGGTGTGATCTGAGCTAAGCGATCGTTATATTTAATCACCATTAGCAGCGCGATTTATTGCTTTTTTCTCAGTTGGTCAGAACAAAAGTGGCAGACATGTTACTTGTTCAGATGACATTTTCCAGTGAAAAGTCTTATTTCCGAAGTACAGTACCCACACCGATGTGGTGACTGACAGCAAACATTAGATTCATCCACGCTGTGGAACCATGCCGATCCACAACCCACGTAAAATGATAATTCCGCAAATAACTGCAATTGCAGGTTTCAAACAGAGATGGCGACAAAGAGGCAAAACCTACGGACTGCAGCTTTAAATAATACCGTTTTTCATTATTTTAAAGATTAGTTACATCTGTCAAATAATGTGAATTATTTGACAGATGTAACTACAATCACAGGATATTAAGTATCCTGTGATTGTATACTGTATGCAGTTTATCATATAATGAAGTATACATGCCCGGGTGCACACAGCATTTTACTGTGGGCAGTCATACAAATATTTTCCCAGTTATTAAAATACTTTTATTTTACCTCCAGGAGTGAAAGGATTGAAATTTTTGGTCGAAATATGCAGCAGCCTCTATTATCAAACTGATCTAATCATTAGACATATTGTTGTTACACAAAAATGTGTACAATGAATGGTGAAATGAGAGATTCCTGGTATTCCTGGTATTGCAACTGGTATGGTTGGAATATGGCACATTCCATGTTCAGTGAACCTTTTTTACAGTGATTCCACATCTTAGGTATGCTTCCTGTGTTATACCGCATACGAGTGCTGTATCATTAATCCATAGCTATTCTGTGTCATATTTTCAAGGTCACAGAACCCTCGGGCTTTACCACTTGAGCTCACTCATCTTTCCAAATATCTTACGTACGTGCCACCAAGGCGATCGAGTACCTCTTAGCCTGGGATCAAATGAATAAATTAGTTTTCACAATCATCTAGCCAGATGGGTCTTTTGTGTACTGAGGTCAGAGCCAGACCAGGATTTTCATGTAATGATGGTGGCAGAATGTGAAGTGCGTTGTTGCCTGTCTGTGGTGCAAGCCTGCTGTCTCAAGTGCCATCTAATGTCTGTCGACTGAGCTCTATCACACCCATATCAGACGTTTTGTTAGACAGAACATTAGAAGGCAATATTATGATGATCACATCCATGTGAGAATGACTAGAAGCAGGAAACAGAAGACGCTTGGCAGTTGACTGGTGGTTTAATCTGATGGGTGGTGCTGTAGGCGTGTACTGAGATCCCCACTGGGGCTTGTGATGGACTGATAAGGAAGATTGACTCAGGAAGTCCGTTATCTGCCTGGGGGAGAACAGTGATCAAGACTTTTACTGTATATCATTTAGTCAAATAACTTGGGTAACTTTTAAATATTACATTAGGAACTTTTTTGAAATCCATAAGGTCTTCATTTCTGGACTGAATTTAAATGAACGATCAAGGCGAACTGCACAAATCAATAATTTCATATTTAGTTTTGTCGTTTACTTGGCAGTCAGTGCGAGTTCTTCACTGTCTGTCAGTCTTCATGGTCAATGATAATATTGCGTCAACTCTGTGATCGTCAGAGTAGGGTCAAGGAATGGTTTAACCTAATAATGTTCCAGGTTCAAACCTGCAAAGGGGTGATCCATGATTTGTGTGCATTTGAGTGAAGCACTTAAAGTCACCATGAAATCGAAATTGACGATTCTTACAGTATTTATTGCAGTATTTATTATGATTTCTTCATGAATATCATTATTTTATTATTTTAATTCATCTTGTAATCTCTAATCAAAATAACTTCACCCTCCCTCTTTCAGCGACTTCTCTTCTCTGATGATGTGTTTACTGGTGCAAGGGTGGGACAACCCATCACTCACATGACATCACAGAAATAGCAAATCACAACCAATCAATTCCTGATGGACAAAAAAACATTTTGTTTTTTTCTTGTTTGCGAAGCCATATCACTCAGATATACACCGATCAGGCATAACATTATGACCACCTTCCTAATATTGTGTTGGTCCCCCTTTTGCTGCCCTGACCCATCGAGGCATGGACTCCACTAGACCCCTGAACCAAGATGTTAGCAGGAGATCCTTTAAGTCCTGTAAGTTGCGAGGTGGGGCCTCCATGGATCAGACTTGTTTGTTCAATACATCCCACAGATTGAGATCTGGGGAATTTGGAGGCCAAGTCAACACCTCAAACTCGTTGTTGTTCTCCTCAAACCATTCCTGAACCATTTTTGCTTTGTGGCAGGGCGCATTATCCTGCTGAAAGAGGCCACAGCAATCAAGGAATACGGTTTCCATGAAAGGGTGCACATGGTCTGCAACAATGCTTAGGAAGGTGGTACATGTCAAAGTAACATCCACATGGATGGCAGGACCCAAGGTTTCCCAGCAGATCATTGCCCAAAGCATCACACTGCCTCCGCCGGCTTGCCTTCTTCCCATAGTGCCTCCTGGTGCCATGTGTTCCCCAGGTAAGCGACGCACACGCACGTGATATGAAAGAAAACATGATTAATCAAACCAGGCCACCTTCTTCCATTGCTCCGTGGTCCAGTTCTGATGCTCACTTTTGGCGGTGGACAGGGTTCAGCATGGGCACCCTGACTGGTCTGCAGCTAAGCAGCCCCATACGCAACATATTGTGTATGTACATATGTATTGTGACACCTTTCTATCAGAACCTGCATTGAGCAATTTGAGCTACAGTAGCTCGTCTGTTGGATCGGACTACACGGGCCAGCCTTTGCTCCCCACGTGCATCAATGAGCCTTGGCCGCCCATGACCCTGTTGCCGGTTCACCACTGTTACTTCCTTGGACCACTTTTGATAGATACTGACCACTGCAGACCGGGAACACCCCTCAAGAGCTGCAGTTTTGGAGATGCTCTGACCCTGTTGTCTAGCCATCACAATTTGGCCCTTGTCAAACTCGCTCAAATCCTTACGCTTGCCCACTTTTCCTGCTTCTAACACATGAACTTTGAGTACAAGATGTTCCCTTGTTGCCCAATATATCCCACCCACTAACAGGTGCCGTGATGAAGAGATAATCAGTGTTATTCACTTCACCTGTCAGTGGTCATAATGTTATGTCTTATATAAGGTGTATGTCACAATAGGGAAGACTATCGCAACTTCCATTTCATTCCAACATCAACCCCATGTTGCTCTAGGGCGGTGTTTCTCAACCTTTTTGACTCCGGGGCCTCCCATTGTTCACAACAATATTCAAAGACCCTGTGACTTTTCCAGTTTAAATTTTACAGTCAATTTCTATCCAATAAAATAATTTAGACCTGGCAAAATCGCAGGTACAACTTGTTCATGGGATAAAGTTTTGATTCTTTTTAGTCTCTCACTATATGTACTGGCATTTTGCTGACACATTGCACACAAAAATGGAAACTCATGGCTGAAATTGGCCATTCCAATCGGTGTCTGGGTCCTCAGACTCTTTTCAATCAGCTAAGAAGCTAACTTTTAAGAAAAAGCTATCAGGCTACAACAATGAGCACTTCCAAGGGAGTATATGTCACTTGATTTGCCAAGTTTGCGAGATTCATGGCATAAAATTTACATGGCAATTAACAATAATATATATTTTTTTATTTGTTTTTTTATTTTAGTTTAATTTCCCGTTGTCCAAATTCCGAAAGTATAAAGTCATACAAATTTTCTGCTAATTACTTTTGTGTTGTCTTTACAACCTTTTGTCTTTACAACCTTTTGAAATAAATGATTGGAGATCTTATTGTTCTCTAGTTGGTCGTCATTTGGCCATAATACAATATAGACCAGATTTTATTACTAAACCCATAAGATGTCAGTTAGTGTCTACAAATATGTTGTAATAACACTGGTGGTAAATAGAAAACCACACGATGAGACAAATTCATCACAAGTAGTTTTTCCCACAAGCTGAGGGAAATACTAATATGTCACACAAATACAAAACACCATAATGATAACTAAGATGTAACATAAAACCTAAATGTACATTTTGCAATAACAAAAAACTAAGAAGAGACATGATTATTAAAATTAAAAACCATCAAATGTGAAGTATCACACAAGGAAATCTGTGAATGTCGGTTTACGGCTTTTCACTCTAAATTAAAATGATTTGTTCTTTTTACTTCAAAAAATGGTATTATATTACAGTTCTTTTAACTCTTATTCTTTTCTAATTTGTTACAGTGCATTCCTTAAATCATTTGTTGGTTTAGCTGGGTTGTTCTGCGTAGACATCTCTCATTCTCTGTCAAAATCCATTGGCAAATGCTTTTCCTACAGGCAGTATTCTCCAGAACTTGATTGTGGTTAAATATTGAATTTTCAGTCTTTAAAGAATAAAAGTACTTCTCAACATCAGACTCTCTGTCTCATGTTTGTCTCTGTTGGATTTAAGTATTGATTCACAGATCCTTCACTTGTCCAAGCCATTGCCATTTTAGGCATCGACTTTTGTAGTTTGTTTATCTCATCGGTTAATCTCTGTTTGTGGTATTTGGTCACAGAGAGAACAACAATGGTCACAAAGGAGATTAGTTGGGACTGCTGAAGAAAATGCCCTAAATTATGTCCCTCTGGCCTAATTCAGGGGTCTGAGAGGATTGTGAAGTGTTGATAAACTGTTGCTAGAGCAATATGTAAGTGTTTAGAGAGTCCCACATGAGGATGTAAAAAGATATCTGTTGATGCATGGTCTTTCTGTGCTCTCTGAGGATCTGGATAAGCCGTTTGTGCACATCACAGAAAATTATTATAATATATGAGGCGTCTCAAAAAATACTGTTCAGTTGGTGGTCGATGTAACGGATAGACTCGATGCAGCAGTGTGCTATAAAGCTCAGTGTCAGGGATGGATAATCCAATGTGAGTTTGTTATTTTGAAGTGTTTCGGCATTATCTCCACTGTCCAATCGGAGCAGCTGTATCAAGATGATCTGCTTAGAGGGATTTCAGTGTAAGATATCGCCTCACCTGTCTTAAGTCTCTTAAGTCCTGACCTTTGTTGTAATCAGCTTTCACCCGCTGACCCAGAGCTGCTATAGTAACAGTGCAGAAGACTGAACTTGAGAGACTGACAAACTCAGTGAAAGACTGAGAGTGAGTGATGACCAGTGATGCATCTTTCTCAGGGTTAATGCCACATTAATGCAGCTCTGTTTGCCATGCTGCTAAAGTCTCAATGTGTCAATATTTTTGTGGGAACAGTGATACATTTCTTTCAGGATTCTTTAATAAATAGAAAGTTCAAAAGAACAGCATTTATTTGAAATAGAAATCAAATAAATACATTTATTTGACATTATAAGTGTATTTACTGCCAATTTTGATCAATTTAATGCATCCTTGCTGAATAAAAGTTCATTTCTTTCAAAAAAATAAAATCTTACTGACCCCAAACTTTTGAACAGTTTTGAGTGGTATGTAGTATGCACTACAGGTTAGCTTTGTAAATTGTAGGATGACACAATGTTCACCACAGCTGTTTTCATTGGTGATCTTCCCTAAATATAAGTTTTGTTTTTGGCATTAAAATGCATTCAAAGTGATTCTTCTTCAAATAAATCTGCTTGGGCTGAAGTTAACTTTTCTTTTTAATACTATAATCAGATTAAAGTGGAATTCATGCCATGACTTGTTGATATTTGTGCAACTACATTTGAATTATACATGTAATGTGGGGGACACACATTAAAATTCGGAACTAGAAAAACTAAACCTGAACTTCTGATTTTGAAATGCTGGACCTACTAACATATCAGCACATCTGTGTCTGTGATTGTTCAAAATACATTCCAGTCAAACCTTTTTAACTTTAAATGCTAAAGCTGTTGTTTCTCCTGAACTGAATTAGGCTCATTGGCATTTCATTTACACAACCATAGAAAATGACTGATTTCTATTTGTATTTATTTTAAAATTAATTTATCCCTGTTATGGCGAAGCTGAATTTTCAGCATCATTACTCCAGTCTTCAGTGTCACATGATCCTTCAGAAATCATTCTAATATGATGATTTGCTGCTCAAGAAACATTTCTTAATATTATCAATATTGAAAACCGTTGATCTGTGTAATATTTTTGTGGAACTGTGATACATTTTTTTTCAGGATTCTTTGAATAGAAAGTTCAAAAGAACTGCATTTATTTTAAATTTTAAATATTTAATGCAACCTTGCTGAATAAAAGTATTTTCTTTAAAAAAAGAAAAGAAAAAAAGTCATACTGACCCTAAACTTTTGAACAGTAGTGTACATGTGAATTATACGTGACAATGTGAACATCATTATTGTTTTTTTTTCTTCCCCCTCTCATCACAGAGCGCTGCTGCAGCACCAAGTCCAGTCCTAGGAAACATGCCCCCCGGGGATGGGATGTCAGGTGGCCCCATGCCCCCCGGATTCTTTCAGGTGGGTCACTCCTCCTCAGCCTTTAACCCATCTCCATAAACCGTCTGTAACCATCTAACTACAAGCCCTCAGGTGCACAGACACGTGCCGCTGGTTCACAGAGGAACCATTATGCCACGGTCTCTGGTCATCTGCCAAGCCCAGTGTCTGCAGGGAACCGGTCTGATTGCGACCATTAGCCGCTAATGGCAGGCAGGGTTGTTCATTCTCCACTCTGAGAGCAGGCTCACTGTTGCCCTGCTGAGTAGCGCTAAATGTTTTGGTGGGATGCACCTTCAGCAGCGGAGTTAACGCTTTATCACTCGGGAGTTTTCAGACAGGGTGACTCAACAAAATATCTTAATGAGTTCTTGGAAAAGATTTATGGATAATACGATGTTTATTATAAACTTATGGAAGGAAGCATTTGGAGAGCTCTTTTCTCAGACCAGATGGAGTCATGACCCTCCGAGGGCTTTGCGGGAACACGGAATGGCGCTGATTCTCAGATACTGACAGCTACAGAACATAGAACTGGTTTATGCAAGTCTTGAAACATGCATAAGTGGGTATGCAGGAAATTTTGAAACAGTTGAGTGCCTTTGAGGTTGTTTGGACTACCCTTAAACCCCATTGCCCTCTAGTGGTGACATACATGATCATTTGTACACTATAAAAACATGTTCTTAATTATCATGCTTTTGTTTTTTCTGTAAAAATATGTAAACATCCTTAACCTGATAAATTTACTTGATGACAAAATTCAAGTCGTAATATGATATGCAATTTAGCTTCAAGTAAGAGAAAAAAACTCAATTGCAAATTGATTTAGTGAGAGGTAGTAGGGTAAAGATAGTAAGAAAAAAACATTAAAATATATTATCTGAATGTATTTTTTATTATAGAAAAGAGTTTTATACAATAAATCAACATTCATTATGTTGTTGATGTCAAAAGCTGTGCATTCATTTGTGTTCAAATATAACAATATTTTAGTGAAAATTTGTCATTTGGTAGAATTAGCAACAAAATGTCCAAATGAGTCAGATGTTAACTCAAAAACTGTAACTAAAACTATAAAGTGTAAACTAAAATACCCAGGACCTTAAGTACTGATACAGACATTAAATACAAGATTACTTGCTTGGATAATTAACATGGTGTTTTCTCTTATTGCCTTAATTTAAAATCAGATATTTATTAATTGATTAATATCATGAATTTTTACACCACATAATAGGGTCTTATAGCAAAAGCAGTTAAAGGATTAGTTCATTTCAGAATTAAAATTTCCTGATAATTTACTCACCCCGTGTCACCCAAGTTGTTCATGTCATTCTTTCTTCAGTCAAACAGAAATTAAGGTTTTTAAGGAAAACTTTCCAGGATTTTTCTCCATATAGTGGACTTCAATGGGGTACAACAGGTTGAAGGTCCAAATTGCAGTTTCGGTGCAGCTTCAAAGAGCTCTATTAATAAGGGTCTTATCTAGCGAAACGATCGGTCATTTTCTAAAAATTATACTTTATACACTTTTTAAACACAAATGCTCATCTTGCACTAGTGTCCATGACTTCACGCATTATGTAATCACATTGTTAAGGTCACACGTGACATAGGGGGAAGTACCGATCTAATGTGTTTACAAAGCAAACGTGCAAAGACAAAGTCAAATGCCCTTTACAAAAAAAAGGTAAAACAATGATATCAGATGATTTTGAAAAAAAGTTTTTCGGTACTTTCGCCTACGTCACACATGACCTTCCCAATGTAAAGCTAGTGCAAGACGAGCATTTGTAGTTAAAAGGTATATACATTTTTTTTTTTTTTTTTTAGAAAATGACTGATTGTTTTGCTAGATAAGACCCTTATTCCTTGGCGGGGATCACGTAGTGCCCTTTGAAGCTGCACTGAATCAGAATTTTGGACCTTCAACCTGTTGTACCCCATTGAAGTCCACTATATGGAGAAAAATCCTGGAATGTTTTCCTCTAAAACCTTAATTTCTTTTCAACTGAGGAAAGAAAGACATGAACATCTTGGATGACATGGGGGTGAGTAAATTATCAGGAAATTTTAATTCTGAAATGAACTAATCCTTTAAGAACCAAGAGATATCAGCTCCACATCGAACTAGTTCTGAGCTTTTGCCCTCGGCTCTGTTCTCTTGATCTGCACCTGTCGCTTTCACCTGTCCTGTCTTTGACTTTGCTCTGTCTTTCTCTTGGCATTTCGCTGCTGGTACTATGGCAACCTCCTCTTGCTCAAACCCCCCACCCCCCTCTGCAGGGACCACCTGGTTCCCAAGCCTCCCCTCACGCTCAGCTACCTCCAAACTCTAACATGATGGGGGCGCATGGACAGGTAACAGCACACATATTAATGTACACACGTGCTCCCTGCTGATATCAGTTATGCACACATTCTGATATGCTTTTGCTAAAATATTCCTGTTGTTCTTCCCCCTCTCCCTGTCAGCTTTTGTATTGGTTACATGCTGTTGCATTGTTTTGTTAAAACTGTATGTCACTGTATGTTCCCTTCTCTAGCCTTTTATGTCTCCTCGCTATGCTGGAGGACCTCGGCCGCCCATCAGAATGGGTAATCCGGTAAGTCACATTAAAAATGTGTCAAACAATAGTGTTTATTAACTCTTATTACTTATTTTAGTATCTGACTGTCTCTGTTTCTTTAGCCTCCCGGTGGGCAGCCTTTGCCTCCAAACATGATGGACCCCACACGACCAACAGGTTAGAGACTAATGAGATCAGCCATCAGATCTCAAACCTGTGCTCAACTTGTATATATGCCAAAAAATGGCAAATGGAATGGAACAGCTGTGTTAATAATAAATTATATAAAGTTAATCCAATCATAAATGAAATTTTTTTTGCCAATTTTATTTTTGAGTAGACACAATCAGACTGTTTACACAAGATGCCAAATTGGTCATTCCAGACTTACTCGTTTGTTTTTATTGAAAGGTGATGTACCACCAGTATGTAATTTTTGTCAAACCCCTCTGTCTATAAAACATATTTTGTTGGAATGTACTGCTTTGAATGTCTCTAGGCAACGTTTTTACACAAAGTTCTTTAATGGATGTTTTTAAAAATGTTTCACCAGGAATAATCTTATTTTTCTTTTCATAAATTTCGAAATGAAAAATCTTATATATTGTTGGTTATACAGTATTTATGTGAGTTGGTTATCAGCAGTTGTTTTTTACTTTGCTAATTCTGTTTATTTATACATTATATATTATTGTTTATTTAATTATCTTGTCATAAAAATAGCCTTAGTTGCTGATAGGGATGCACCGATAGCGATATCAGGCCCGATACCAAGCTCATGTAACGTTACTTGTACTCGTACTCGTAAAAATACCCCTGATACCAAAGACCGATACCTCACGTGACGTAACTGACAGACTTTTCCGTGCACAGAGACACCGGCGGCAGCAGCAGAAACAATGTCAGCCTCAGGGGTGTGGAAATACTTAAAAATGAATGCTTTCAATCACAGGTCGTTATCGATTAGCGAAGGCGGGATAGGCGGAATCGTGCTAAATGACAGACCAGAATGGGATGCGCTGGGATGGCTTAAGTGGACGTAAACATTTGGGTGAAAACAGGAGATGTTTTCACCCAAATGTTGGATTCGGTCTTAAAGTGACCGTAGCCTATATTTGTCATTAATGTTAATAAAACAACAAAAGATGTTAAATAAATGTATACATGGTAAATAAACCTACTGTATCTGAAAAACAAGTTTATTTAATTTGTATCTCCATAGTATTTGTTGTATTGTTTGCAATTTGTTTGTAAATTTCTTTTTATATAACAACAATTATATATATTGGTAATTATGCCCTTTGAAGGTTATTGGACACTGAAATTTTTGTTCTTTAAGTTTGTGACAAGCACATCAAAATTATTACTTTTTTCATTAGAGTAATAATAAAGAAGCTGTCCTACATTCATTAGTCTCACTGTGTTGTGCTTGGAAAACTCCAAAATCACCAAAAAAAAAAAGGAGAGAGAGAGAAATTAATAAATGTATTGGCATCGTTATCGGCGAGTGCTAGAAAAAAGTATTGGTACTCGTACTCGGTCCTCAACAAATGGTATCGGTGCATCCCTAGTTGCTGATATGGCAATAAACAAACAAATAATCTAATGAGATGAAGTGTTTATTGGTGAACTTCTCTGCAAGTGCAAATTCAGCATTGTCATTTCATTGATTTTAATTTTGAAGTGCATGTCTGTTCAATTTTTAAATGATTATTGATTTTTTTAGAATGATGATGTTATTATTTGCTCAGGCCATCCAAACTTGGCAACCATGCAGAGAATGAACGCTCCTCGTGGAATGGGCCCGATGGGACCGGGACCACAGGTCTGGATCTTATACTGTCATTCATGAAAATGTGAATACCGTTGCCCTAGACTCCATCAATTAGTTTTGCTCACTATTAGGACTGGGTGATATAGCCAAAACAACTGTATCTCAATATTTTTACCTCACTATTTAATATCTTAAATCTTAAAATGTACATATACACACTGATTTTTAAATAAAAAGAAATTAATGCTTTTATTCAGCAAGGAAGCATTAAATTAACCAAAAATGACAGTAAAGACATTTTATAATGTTATATTTTACATTTATTTATAAATATTTCAATTTCAAATAAATGCTGTTCTTTTAAATTTTCAAAGAATCCTAAAAAACAAAAAATAAAGAAAGGGTGACCTATTATGCAAAATAGTTTTTTGTTTTTTTTACATAATTATGTGTCTGCAGTGTGTGTGCACAGCCACCCTATTATGGTAAAAAAAAAAAAATACATTCCACTGCTGCCACTTTAATACACAGGTCAGAAAACCTTCAGCAGTTTAAACTATGGTTTTAAAATGCATGCAAATATTAAATTTTCATGATGATGAAGAACTGCAATGTCATGTGAGCATAACTGCAATACAGATGATCAAAAACAAACATATGTTTTGTTTGTTTTTTGACGAACTCGGGAGTATGCGAGGCATGAGCTGTAAAGGCTCTGCCCTCTTCTCGAAAGCAGAGTGGGGAGCAGCAGCAGCTCATTTGCATTTAAAGATACATTAAAACATGTTTAATGATTTTTATTTTATTTATGACACCGGAGACTTATATTACATCTTGTAAAAAGGGGCATATTAGGTCTTTAAGCAGCACTTTGTTTTGTTTTCAGCATTGATAATAATAATAAATGTTTCTTGAGCAGCAAATCAGCATATTAGAATGATTTCTGAAGGATCATGTGATACTGGAGATTGGAGTAATGTTTCTGAAAATTCAGCTTTGCCTACACAAGAATAAATTACATTTTAATTTATATTCAAAAGAAAACAGTTATTTTAAATTATTGCAATATTTCACAATATTATTGTTTCTACTGTATTTTGATCAAATAAATACACCTTAGGTGAACATAAGAGACTATACTGCTGTTTAAAAGTTTAGGGTCGGTAAGATTTTTTAATGTTTTTGAAAACAGTCAAATACAGTAAAAATGTAGTTAAAATTAATCAAGGCATAATTTCTATTTCTTCTGTCTAAACATTTAAGTATAGTTATGATAATGTTTAAGGAATGATGTTGAATTAGAGTTTTGAATTGAAACAGAAAGTTTGATAACCTACAAAGTCTAATAGCAATTTTTTTCTACTTAAATTTCAATTCAGTACACAACTAGAATTGGCAGCAAAATCATCCATGAATATAATGTCCATATTTGATGTTAATCACCCAGCCCTACTCGTACAACACTTCTTTGAATGCATTTCTTGTGTTCTGAACCTGAGTCAGTCCTCATGTAGCCCTTGTACTGCATCCACACGTTCACAGTCTTTACTACAGCATTAATCTTCTTTCATATCAGCCATAATCCTTGTTATGTTCAGCCCATTTTCCTCTAAACTAACCATGTCCTTGTTCTCTCTTCTCTCATGGTGTCCTCTCGGGGGCTGGGTATCGTAGCCTGATCCTTGGTTATCATTACAGAACTATGGCGGAGGAATGAGGCCTCCAAACTCCATGGGCCCTGGAATGCCAGGCGTGAACATGTAAGGACTTTCCCAGTTTATGGCATTTGTGAGATCATATTATAGGATTTTCCAACTTGTATGTTTTTGTGTCAAACTGGTCAGGATGCTCAAACAAAACAGAAAAGTGTCTCTGGGTGCAATCAAAACAATAAAGGAGAATTAACATACAGATGAATTTTGTATGGAAGCTTTTTTCCGCCACTAAATAAAATAAATGTAATTGCAACTTTTTATCTCTCAATTCTGACTTTTTTCCGCAATTGTGTTTAAATCTTGCAATTCTGAGAAAAAAAGTCAGAATTGTGAGATAAAAAGTTGCAATTACATTTATTTTATTTAGTGGCGGAAACAAGCTTCCATACTTTTTTTATGTTGTCTCTGCATATTAAACTAGGAATGGAGGAAGTATTTTAACCCTGTAAGCCTGACATGTGAAATAATAGTCAGAAAAATCTAATCTTTTGAAATGGAACTGTTTATTGAACCTTTAGTCAATATTTCAAATCTAAAAAAACAGTTTGGATATTTGTTATTTTGTTGAGTATCATATTCAATACATCAGGCTTATGACTCGCATAGTATGATATATTGAGAATATAGATCTCATATTTGAGGACAAAAACACCTAAATTTTACCTAAAGGACCAAACAGAGCAAAACATTTAAGATTAAGATTTAAATGCTTATTTTTATAACCAAAGCTCAATGCAATACAATAATGATTGAGAAATTTTACAAATAAACATTCCTCAAAAAGATGTATCATATTTGAGACTCACATTTTAATGTGATTTTTCTAGAAAAAAATGATGTATGAATAACCAAGTAAAACTAAGTTGCTTCAGTCTAGTAAGTGTTGAAATATTACTAACAATCTTACATTTACTTTATAAAAATCAGTAAAGATTTTACATCAATAAGACACATGTACCACGATCTGAAGGTCGATGTTTTTAGACTAAAAGGCCTTTACTAGCAAAAAAGTATAAACTATCAAACAGACGTCAGACGGCATGTAAAAAATTGTGTACAACAGGTTTTTAAGCAAAGAAATTTGTGTATCAAATATGATACATTTGGCTTTATAGGGTTAACATTAAAAAACACACTTCTAATTTAAAGCTTTAGAACGTGTAATTCTTTACTAAATATAAAACTGAACTTCAGAGGCAAATCCTTTGATTTTGAATTGTCACTTTAATACATAAATAGCTTTATAAAAAAAAAAAAACATGCAAACACTTGAACCCTAGATCATGAGATCATCAGTGAAATTATTTTCTGTAGTTTTATTTAGTCTGTCCGATCTTGCATACCAGATACTTATTTGATGTTCTTATCACAGTTACAAAATAGAAACTGCTGTGTTTGTCTGTACAGGGGAGCAGGAGCAGGCAGACTGTGGCCTAATCCTAATAATGGAAACACGGTAAGATACTTCAGAAAACTCAGCTGATGTTTTAGAGAATGAATTAGTGATATCTGGCAAACTTGGCTGATAAATAAACTTTTGGCTTCACAGATCCCATATTCCTCATCATCCCCAGGAACATATGTGGTAACTGATCATTTCTTTTTTTCTTCATTTATGATATTGTCTGTCATGTAAGAAACTGGCTGCAGTCTCAGTCTATGCTGTCCTGTTTTCACAGGGTCCTCCAGGAGGAGCAGGAGGTGGTGGATGTCCTCCAGGAACACCTATCATCCCAAGTCCAGCAGGTAATGGCTTATCACATCTCTGTCTACTTGCAACATTACTTGCCCTTTACCACAGAAATGGTGCCTGGCCACGGGATGTGAGAACAGAGTTTCACGACGACTCTTTAAAATGCGTAAACCTCTGTGTTTACAGACTCCACTAACTCGGGTGAAAACCTCTACACACTGATAAACTCAGTCCCACCAGGAGGAAACAGATCTAGTGTGAGTTACTCCACTCCTCTGTCTTTATTGCCGCTGATGTTCCAGTGTGCTACACAGACTCTGATTGTGTCTTTGATCTCTTTGTAAATGCTCTCTTTGTCTGTGTCTGTAGTTTCCTATGGGTCCAGGGTCAGACGGCCCAATGGGAGGACTGGAGCCGCATCACATGAATGGCTCATTAGGTAAAACACGATTCACCATAGCAACTACATAAATTGTTATAAACATTGTCTTTCCCTCCTAATTAGATCAATGAACCTCAAGTGATCTAAAGATTTGCAAATGATTCATTTTTACTTTTCTCACAGGTTCGGGTGACATAGACGGTCTCCCAAAGGTATTATTCAACTTATTATTTAGACCTATTATTTCTGTTTATATCATCTGAAAACTAGCACAGCATGTCTGTTCATGTTACAATATGCTTGAGACTGAACTTTACTGAAGGATCTGGCATATGCTGATCTTTAAATATCAACTTCTAATACTGAGACTGTATTGAAATGGATTTTTTTTTAAACTAAACCTGAATATGTTTAAAGGAATTTTAGTTAAAAAAAAATTATTTCACCTCCAAATGGTTACACAAAATCAACTGTTTGATTATTAACAGGGTTTTTCTGCATTGAAAATATATTTTGGCGGCCACCAAAATAAATTTTTGTCTGGCCAAAGATACATTTGATCATTTGATGTGACTGTACCTGCCGTTCTGCAGTACTGGTACCCGCTGATAGCCGTCTGCTTTAAAACGCTCCTGTGAGTGTTTGTGTGTTTTGCAGCGTTGAGCTTTGTAGCCAATCGCAGACATATCTGTTGAGCACGTGAATGCAATGACCAATCAGATGCGTTTAAGTTGGTCAGAATCAGCTCAACACCGCTCCAATCGGCAGAGCTTTTGTTCTGCACACTCGCGAATCCTTGCAATATAACCTAAAAAGTGTAAACTCGATGTCAATAAGAGATTCATTGCACAGCTTCATTGATTATAACAGAAGTTTTCATAAGAGTGCAGCTTTGCATACCTCGCGTTGTAATCGACAGCTTCAGTGATTATTGGATTATAAAGACAGTGATCATTGCTCACTTTCTGTATAGTATATTTTTTATTTTTCATGCTGATGAATATTTTTTTATGTCAGTACTGGGCTCACAGTAGAGGTCTACAAAGAGGACCCGGGACCCAACCTGGGACCCGTACGGGTTCGGGTCTATATTTTAAATGGTCAGACGGGTCCGGGTCGGGTCCCAATCTATTACTTCGGTTCTCGGGTTTGTTTAACATTGTGTGTATACCTGAGCCGATCTGCTTCGGAGATCACCCAGCCATGTTGGGAGTCAGTCAGCGCTGTGCGTGTGTTGTAACTTGCAAAGTATGAGCCTGGAAATAAGGTGAAAAAACACGAGCGACCCCAGCAATCAGAAGCAGAGCGGGCGGAGTTAAAGCAAGCGAACGGTGATCATCAAGTTTTCCTATTCCTATTGTGTGCAACAGTAATGCAAACAAACTTCAAATCCCAAAAACTGCTTGTAGCCTTGCACACTCACAATTAAATAACATTTGAAATCATTAACAAAATCTGAGATGAACTATCACATGAATGTTTTCTATGACGCTCAAAATGCGTTTAAAAGCTTATGTTTCAGGTTGCTCCAGCTAACGCGCATGTGCAGTCTCATGCGAGCGCACTTTCTTTTCTGAGGTTTTATTTATTTGAAAGAAATTAATACTTATATTCAGCAAGGATGCATTAAATTGATCAAAAGTGACGACAAAGACATTTAATGATGTTTCCACAAAAATATATAGCAGCACAACTGTTTTCAACATTAGTAATAATAATAAATGTTTCCTGATCATCAAATCATCATATAAGAATGATTTCTGAAGGATCATGTGACACTGAAGACTGGAGTAATGATGCTGAACATTAACAATTAACAAAAACATAAAAAATAAATAAATAAATAAAAAACGTAGGTTTGAATGGAAGTATAAATTTTTCTGCTCATTTCTGAAATATTTTGTTGTAGAGAAAATGCTCTTTGTGAATGCAATCGCAATGATTAAAAAAATACTGGACATTCATTGGTCAAAATAAATTAGTTTGTGTTCTGTAGTTAAAAAAAATTCTAAACAAAAGACAAGACTGATCATTTAAGCCCATTTAATGTCAATGCAGTTTAGGCCTACTTAATCTTAGTAATGATGGCTTTCAAATATAATGTCAAACGGCTATAATTACACAATTTATTCTCAGACATATAGCTGGCAAGGTTTCATAAAATAAACACAGCAACAAAAATGTAATCATTTATTGAAAACAAATAATAAAGGAATGTAGTTCAATGTAGTAATTAGCAGAATGGTTGCCAAACAAAACAAAGACGTAGCAATACACATATGCAGTGGCACAGTAATATTGATGTAATGAGGTCAGAGGTATATGTTTGTAGAGTATTTTACAACAGCTAAGAACGCGGCTCAGCCAATCATAACCAAGGATCGGAACATTCAGTTTTATAATGAAAAAAAAACCGCTGACATCTTGGTGTTTGTTCTTTACAATCCCAGAACTCCCCTAATAACCTAAGTGGCATGAGTAACCCACCAGGAACGCCACGAGATGACAGCGAACTAAGTGGAAGCTTCCTTCACTCGTTCCAAAATGAAAACGTAAGCGCCAACACACACATGAACAGATGACTGATAAAGATGAATATTTGGGGTCTGTCTAAATCAACTCTTCTTTCTCTCTTCAGTACTCACCAACAATGACAATGAGTGTGTGAAGGACAAGCTTCAGCTCCAAGACACCTCATGTAGGTGTCTCAAAGACCAGGGACCAACCTCAACAAGAACAAGAGTGACTCTAATGTCACACATCCATGAGAACCAAATCCTACCGCAGCTCTGGATGAGGTGTACACTTCTAATTTCAGCACGGACAGATGAAATCTGCCTACAGGAAGAACCTGTCTGAGATGGGAGCTCCCTCATTTTAAACCACTTTAATATTTTCGTATCATTTTAACATAGAAGCCCACACAGGACAAGACGACAAAAATTTGCTACTTTTTGTTAAATTGATCTCAATGGATCTCCCATGACAATATTCACACTGTGGATGTAGTGCAGAATACCATGTGCTTCTTCTACAGCGTTTGTGTAACATTCCATTAGAGTATTTTAGGATCTAGTCTCTGATCTTTTAAAACAAGTTCATCACACTGTAATGGCTTCCTTGAAAATGACTTAATCCAGAGGAACAGCTTTGGCTACAGCAGATTTGATGATATGCACCAATGGGAATTACAAACAAATCTGCCGTCCTTCCTTTCATCGCATCCTTGTGAAGGCAATGGACTGTTAGCAAAATTTATGTTTTGTTTCTTCGGTTTCATGTCATGTTGTTTTATAACAATGGATTTTACTGCAGAAGCCTTTTAATGGCACCTAACATGAAACATTTATCACTTTTCCATGGGAACCTCAGATGATGTGATTTATCAAGAGAGTTTTTGGGTGGCAGTTCAGCCAAATGCAGCGACACTGCATAAAACACTGCATCTTTTCACACTGACTTAGTTCTCTTTATCCTTTGCTGTTGTATTGTGTTTTTGACCCATTGCTGTTTGCTTTTAGTCACAGTTGAAGACGTGCAGCAAACACCCAAAGGACAGTTATTTAACTATATATTTTTTGAAGGTTTTTCTCTTCTTTAGTCTGTTATGATGCTGTATGGCCACTCTTGACCTGTTACACCATGTTGTTTAGCCTTTACAATGTATATTTTGTTCTTTGGAAGATGCAGTAAAATGACTTGTGTAATTTTTATGATTAAATTATTTTTTGTTTCATACCACTCTTATTTCTGTCTCATGTCATCTGCAAATAAATATATATATATATACCAAATGTTTCTGTCAGTATTAGTTAGGAGACATTCAAAGGAACAGTCATGTTTAGACTTAATTGCCAATAGTTTATTCAGAGTTCTCATTTATTTTCCATTTATGGGATTTTAAGGAAGTAAATGTCATGAGGTGCTTTGGTCTGCTCACGCTGTGCAGTGTAGGTGGAGTGCCAGGAACTTCTTGAAGGTGTTAGGCTGATATCCTGACAAACCAGCAGGGACCTACAAATGCAGAGTGTGACATGTTCAGTCAGCAAACCAACAATAACCATTGAGGTCACACAAAACAGAAAACTTGGCACCACCTTCTCATATTTCACAACTCAATTACTGGAATTCTGATTTGTTGACCACAGCATTCCAAGTAATGTTCAGGACTTTCAAAACACGTAACTCTTCTTTGTAAACCAAAAGAAAACGGCTTTCTGCATAGCACAACTCACCTTAGATGGTCAAAACAAATACAAAATTCAACGTTTAACCATATTAAAAATCAACAACCAAAGATAAGAATCTTGGCATTAACTGAAATTCACTTTTTTTTTTTTGGAGAGGCCACACAGTTTGACAGATGTCTCTTGTGCTCATCAAGACTGCATTTATTTGATCAAGATACAGTAAAAACAGTAATATTGTGAAATATTGCCATTTAAAATAATTTTTCTATTTTAAAATGTAATTTATTCCTGTGATGCAAAGCTGAATTTTCAGCAAAATTACTCCAGTCTTCAGTGTCGCATGATCCTTCAGAAATCATTCTAATATGCTAAAATGCTGATTTGATGCTCAAGAAACATTTATTATTATCAGTTTTGTAAACATTTTTGCTGCTGGTATAAATTTTTGTATAAACCAGACACTTTTTTCTGGTTCTTTGATGAATAGAAAGTTCAAATGAACAACATTTATTTGAAATATTTTGTATCACCATAAATGTCTTTACTGTCACAATCGATTTAATGCATCCTTGATGAATAAAAGTATTAAAGGGCCCCTATTATGCTCATTTACAGGTTGATAATGTTGTTCAGAGGATCTACTCGAATAGGTTTACATGATTTAATGTTAAAAAAAAAAATTCTTATAATGTACATTCTTACAGCACTTGTTTTCACCTTCTGTCTAAACGCTCTGTTTTAGGTTTTTTTTTTTTTAAACCCACCTTTCAAAAAGCACAGTCTGCTCTGATTGGTCAGCTGACCCTAGTCGGTTGTGATTTGTCTACCGCTTGGAGCCAGAAAAGTAATCCCCCTTACCATGACCGGCGAGTATCAGTTCCAGAGGCTTTATGAGGCGCTGTAAACACTACTTTAACTATGCCAGTTTTGCTGTATTATTTCAAGCCCAAGTCCGATAATCACAGTAAGAAAGAACAAGTTGATCAACCCGAACCACCAGGATGTTTCGCAGTGGTCGTTTTTTGATATACCTCTCTTACATGTCAGATGTGATGTTATAACTGTGTATTTTCTCTACTTCATGATAAAAACTGTATGTCCAGCCATATAACACACTGACCTGCATCCAACTGCACAGTTCAAGAAGTATTTAGAAAACTGTGAGAACACAACAAAAGATTGTGGTTGTACTGCTGAGAAATTGTGTTAAATATACATTTAAACCACTGATCTCTTCCATTCCTCTACCACTGGAAGTTCATGTACTGCTGTTTTGCCTGTTGCGTGGTCTACATCAGAAAAAATGGCATCACTAAAGACAAACCATTTCAGGCAGATGTTTTCTGCTGGAGAGATTCACTCTCTTTGCAGTGGACTTTGTGCTTTGTTTACATGTACAGACAGCTAGACTGCACACTAAAGGAGAGGTAAGATCAAAAAAGCATGACAGGTCCCCTTTAATTTCTTAAAAAAAAAAAAACACTTTTGAATGGTAGTTTATTTGCAGACACACATTTTGATGGACAAAGTTATTGTATCTGAAAGAACTCGACTCTTTACCTTCACAACTTTCTTCTTGATATAAGGCCGGACCTTGGCAAACTCATAGAGAGGCTGGTCCTCATCCACCCATACCAAATTCTTCACTCCGCTGTCAGACTGCAGGTCAGTGGTGTTGAGCTGAAACACCACGAACTGGAAGAGACGGCCGTTAGTGGCCACACTCTGCACCACGATGGGCTTCTCCAGAACTCTGGGTTCCTTCTGCAAGATGACCAGAGAACATTGGTAAACTTCTTTTTTGCTTTGTTATTATTGACAAACTCTACATTTCAATTAATGCAAAGAGTAAAATACAGTAAACAATCAAGGCATGTCAGCCACGCTGTTTTTCACTAAATAAAAGGAAGAGTGATCTAGAAATATGTTTATTTATATGCACCAATATAACAAAACAGTAACAAACGGCACTATTTACCTACATATATTTTCTACTAATAAAAATGTCATTTGGAGATTTCAGCAAACATTTTTTAGTAATGTTGAAAACTATTTGCTGTTTTCTGTCAATTCACTGAAAGAGTATAAACTTACAATTAATATTAAAACATCTCTTTTGTTCAACACTCTCATACTGGAAGGTCGTGATACAGAAAGCATCATAAACCTATTCTAAAGATATGGTAAAGAAAGTTAAAGGTGCTAAATAGGATGTTTTGTTTTCTACATTTTTGCAATATTACTTGAAACTGTCTTTACTAACTGATAAAAGACTATTTATTAGGTGCACTGAAAGGAATATTACTAATATACATCTGTGCACGAGGTAGGGCCTTAAAAACATCAGCCAATCGTTTACGCGATCATCGCGTAAACGATTGGCCCTCTGGCTTGTCAATTACTGCCATTACGTTCCTTGTGAGAAACGTGCACGGCTGCGCACTCCAGTAACTTTCCACACTCTACAGGCGCCGCATGTAATGTTTTTGTCAGGAGACAGGAGTAACAACTGCAGATTATGAGTTACCTGCGGTGAGTCCGACATAATGAATCCACTAAGAGTGTGCGCGGCTTTAAGTCGCACACACTTAACGATTGTAAGGCCGATTATGAATGTAAATTTATACTAATGACTGATCGCGCTCAAACGCGTCCAGCCAGAGCCAGTTGCGTTCAGTCTGCGATTACAGTCGGTGTTCAAATTCCATGTGAAAGTATATAAATCTGCTTCAGGAGCAGGAAACAATCGCTGTATGTTGAGCACAGTCTTAGAATGTTTTAGCTAGTCGTTAAATGTGTGCCCGGCTTAATAACACAGCGAATGCCGGTGGTAAACACTCGTGTTCCAATACTCGTGCACGAGTTTTGGGAGGCGTTCCCTCGAAAAGAGCTGTAAAGGAGGGGGGTTGTTCTTACGCATGCGCTCATTTAAAAAAAATCAGTCGACGAAAAGATCCTCTGTACCACCTTGAACGGGCAAATAAAAACAACATTAAAATCACTGTTATATTTACAGTTTAATTAACTGTACAATCATCAGCAAAAATACAGCAAATACACTTTCGTTCAAAAGTTTGGGTTCGGTAAGATGTTTTTCAATGTTTTTGAAAGAAGTCTCTTATGTTCACCTAGGCTGCATTTATTTAATTTAAAATACAGTAAAAACAGTAATATTGTGAAATATGATTAAAATCTAAAATAACTGTATTCTATGTGTAATTATTTTCTGTGATGCAAAGCTGAATTTTCAGCATCATTACTCCAGTCTTCAGTGTCACATGATCCTTCAGAAATCATTCTAATATGATGTTGAAAACAGTTGATCTGCGTAATATTTTTGTGGACAAAATTATACATTTTTTCAGGATTCTTTGATGAAAAGAAAGTTCAAAAGAACTGCATTCCTTTGAAATACTTTTTTTTCTTGTAACAACTGTAAAAGTCTTGGTAACTTTTGATCAGCTTAATGCATTCTTGATGAATAAATAAAAATTAAAAAAAATTCTTACTGACCACAAACTTTTGAACAGTTGTTTTACATTGTAAATACTCAATATTTCACCCATCCCTAAGCAATAGTTCTAATGAATCTTTTAAAGACGTAAGGATCTTACCCCATACAGGGCTTGAGCTCGGGCCAGCGCGTTTCCAAAGGTGAACATTACCATCTTAGCACGGAGCTGCTCGGGGAGGAGTTTTGGGGTGTTTCCCATCTCCATCAGGAAGAGAGTGTGGGCATGAGGGTAAGGATAGCCCTCTTTGAAACCTGCCGAAAGGGAAACAAGCAATGAACCTCCAAAACTTCTTATTGCCATAATGTGAACGTGATTTCAAACTAGACATGCTAAAGGTCACTTTGATTGAAGAAACACTGACTGATTGACATCTGTAATAAATGACTTCCAGTTGCTATGTTTCTGGAACTTGCTGTCAGTGATTGTGAATGAAGCCAGCAGCTGACCTGTGTCATTTTTCTCCTGGTAGACGTGTGTGCACTGCAGGTCAATGGTGGGCACGATGGGGTAGAAGGTCTCCAGAGCCTGATCAGCAGTGCTCTGGATCTGCTCCTCTCCAGCCAACACAGGCACAGGGGTCATGGAGTTCAAAAGCAACCCATTCTGACCTCTGACCTGGAACATATCCTCTCCTGGAAACAGATGAGTTTTACATAGTAAGTACCATAGAAGTGGTAGCCCCTCCCCCAGTTTTGATCTACATACAGCTTTTTCAATAAAAAAAAGAAAAAAAAGAAGTGTTTTTCTGATTTCAAAATCGTTTGTAATTTTGGTAAATTAGTAAATATTGTGCAATTAATTCCCACTATTTTGTGGTTGTCTCACTTGCAATCATTATTTATTTATTTATTTGTATTTTGCCATTTTAGAACCAAATGTTAAAGGGGTGGTTCATTGTGATTTCACTTTTTTAACTTTAGTTAGTGTGTAATGTTGCTGCTTGAGCATAAACAATATCTGTAAAGTTACAGTGCTGAAAGTTCACTGCAAACGGAGATATTGTCTTTTAAAGTTAAGGCAGTTTAATGCTTACAAAAACGACCGGTTTGGACTACAACAAGCTTCTTCCCAAGTTGGTGACATCATAAACCCTGCAAAACACGCCCCCGGGAACATGCAACAAAGTGGGCGAGCCAATGTGACGCAGCATGTGGAAGCGGAAGAGTTGTGTACACCAGACGCGAGCTGCGCGACGCGTCAAAAGATAATAGAACCCATTATAATCTGTGATATTTTCTACATTGGATGCGGCACGGAAGACAGCTTCCAGAATCTACACGAGTTCAATGCTGGATTTGCACAAAGGCTTTTACTGAAAGAAGCAGTTCCCACTTTAAAAGCAGAAGCTGCTGTTTATTGGCTTCAAACTGTAAGTACGTTTTATTGTTTGTAAATGTCTTTTAAACCTATAGTTCTGTTGCTATTTTTGGTTGCATCAAGGACATATACAAAGAGCAACTCGTTTTTGCTTCGCTAGCCAGTTAGCTAAATTCAAGTGCATAACTGTTACTTCTCCAAAAAACGTCTATGTTCATAGACAAACAGTTGTTCATGCTATAAATTAAACGCTACCTTTACAAAAATGCTACTACTCAGTCATGTATTCGGCTACAGTAAAGCTTTAATCAGGATAAAACTGTATATTGAAAGCTAACAAACAGCAGTGACAGCATATTTAAACACTTTGACACATAAAAAAATGAAATACCATTCATAAATGTCCTTTAAAAGCCACGATTGCAGCTTGACCCTCTTCATCTGGGTCTAATTCGGGCTCAATTTGATCCAGCAATATAGACACCATTATTTACATTTACACTGAAGCACGTAACTACGAATGGTAAGGGGCGTGGCGTTTCCGGACGCTTCAGCGAATCACGATACACCGGGCCAGCTACCAACCTGCTAACCAATCTGAGCGCATTGCATATTTTGGAGGGAGTGGCTTCATAGAAGCAGGAAGTCAAACGAGCTGTTTATATGACAGTGGAAACAGAGGTGTAGAATAAAGGTAAAATATATGAAAAATACAGCGTTTTCAAAAAAGCGAAGCATTAAGACGTTAAACTGTGCCCCAAAAACACAATCAAGCCTAGAAAAAAAACACTGAACCACCCCTTTAACATGGAAAGCATTAAAATGTTAAAATAGAATGAAATACAATGAACTCCTACAGCACTGTAAGAAAAACGTTTTAATTTTTGAAAATTAACATTTTAAAATTTAAAAAAATATTGTAATCATAAAATTGTATTAAACGTATTTAAGAAATAACTGACTAATTAATTCTGCATTCTTTTTAAATAATTCAACAAATAATTATTTGAAAATTTGGGGTCAGTAAAGATTTTTTTTTTTTGGTATTGAGAAATTGATACTTATATTCAGCAAAGACCTGTTTAAAAAATATCAAAAATGACATTAAAGATATTAAAAATATTAAAATATTTCTATTTAATATAAATAATGTTTCTATTTTATCAATGAATCCCAAAAAATTTATATAATTTTTCACAAGAATATTTAGCAGCACAACGGTTTTCAACATTTCAAATTTTATTTATAATATTAAGAAATGTTTCTTGAGCAGCAAATCATCATATTAGAATAATTTCTGAAGGGTCATGTGACACTGAAGACTGGAGTAATGATGCTGAAAAACTTTGCATCACAGGAATAAATTACGTTTTAACATATATTAAATTAGAAAATGGTTATTTTAAATTTAAAAATATATATATATATTTCGCATTATTACATTCTTTACTGTATTTTTTATCAAATAAATGCAGCCTTGGTGAGCATAAAACACTTTCAAAAACTTTTGAACGGCAGTGTATGTATACATCCATATTAGCCATTTAAAAAACTAAAAAAATCTTTAGTCAACTTCTAACTACTACTAATAGCAGAAGATGTGCATAAATGCACCTAGTAAAAATCTAGACTCAGACTGAAGAAAAGACATATGTGGCCCAGTGTACACCCACCTCTCCTCCAGGTCGCTGCCAAACTGTATTTCTCAGCAAGAATCCTCTTGGCCAGCTCAGGACGAGTGACCTGCAGACCGCCACACAGGTGAAGCAGTCTGTGCAAGAGCGAGGGACTACAGAGGAAAAGAAAATACACATCTCAAATACTGTTTACCCACATAAACACCTTATTTTACCCATTTGATTGTTCATACAAAACAGGATGTGAACATTCCCATTTCACCAAACGTATGTTCCCGAGTGTAATGTCACTTCGTGTCAATGTCAATATGGCCTTTTCGTGCTCGTGGTGTGACGGGTTTTTGTGAGAAGGAAAATGTTAAGGGCCAGCAGTAGTTGGGAGATAAAACAGCCACCAAAGGGCAGACTTTAACCGGGGAGATGAGAGATATCAAAGAGGCTCTTATGAATGGCAGACCTCCCAGGAGCAGAATTAATTAATAAAGGCTTTACAGAGCAGCTGCCTGCTGGGAATGCAGACTGGCCCGTGTTTAATGACCGTCATTAAATTCAACACTCCATCAGAGCGCCACGGACCGGGCCAAATGCCACCTTCCATATTGAAGCTGTTGAGCCAATTATGAAGCGCTGGGTTAGAGGGGACAGTAGCTGCCGTGCGCGTTTCATTCAGCCGCGGGTCTGTTTATGGTGCAGAGATGAACAGAATAAGCATGTTTATGGTAGCACAGCTTCCAATGTAATTAACATGGTACATTTGTGATGTATGGCTGACTCTCTTCATAATGCTATTAAATATGCCTATCTTGAACTAGAAAGCGCTCCACCCCTCCCCCAACGACTGAATGATTATTCAATCTCAATATGAACACACATTATTTTACAAACTTTGTTCAACACAATATTCAAGGCCCCCTATTTAATATAATATTAACAGAACTAGAGTTGTCAAAAGTACCGACTTCAGTACCAATCGGTATTGAAGTTTTAAAAATGTGACGTTTTGAGCGGATTCATAAACACCTCTGATTGGCCATTGTGTTCATGCGCTCATCAGATATGTCTGTGACTGGCTACAATGATCAACGCACGGGAGCGTTTGAAAGCACACGGAAGTGTTTGAATTTGAAAGAGTTTTTAAAGCGGGAGCGGAAACATTTGAAAGTAGGCGTCTATCAGTGGACTGGTCCACGATAGATGCCTGCTTTCAAATGCTCCCGTGTGTATCTGTCTAAGCGCTTGGTGAAGAGCGTAATTGATGGCTATTTACAACGTTTTTAAAGCGTTGATCATTGTAGCCAATCACTGACATATCTGATGATTATGTCAACACAATGGCCAATCAGAGGTGTTTACGAATCCGCTCAACAGGACACAAAGCGTCACATTTTTTAAATGTCAGTACCAACTAGGTACCGAAGTCGGTACTTTTGATAACTCTAATCAGAACTATACTATAATATATAATTATATTATATTATTCACAGAAAATTTAAGTGTCGCTATAGTAAATAACTTAATTAACTTACAATTCATTTTGCAGTTACAGAAGTTTCAAGAATTGTATGTTCCTCAATAAAAAAACAATAGTTATTTATATTATAGTTATACCTGATAGTATGTTTTTTAGCATTTGAATTAAGTTAGGATTGTTTTAATATATTAATAATAAGATTAATAATAATTAACTATATTCATAATAATATATTTATTTAAATAACTTAAAATGAAATCCTGCAGCCCCTATGGAAGTTTGCTGAGGCCCCCTGGTTGAGATCCACTAATTTACAGAATATAACTTTACTAACATTAACTATTTGTTTAGTTTTTTTGGTTTTTAATTTTGCTTTTCAGTTAAAGTTAGTGTTAGTTATCTTTCATGGTGCATAAAGAGTTTTATTTCAGTTGTATTTTTATAAAATTAGTGTTTATTCAGTTGCACCACACACTGTTCCATCTGCCTATGATAACATACCCACAGCTGCAAGACAGTTGTGGCATTATTTGCAGTAACTACCAGATTTACCCTCACCTAAACACCACACACAAAAGAAAACAGTGGTTGTTTACATAGCGAGCTTAAGCTAATTTCCTGTTTTTCCCAATTTTCTTTACTTTTTTTGATAGAAGACAAAATAAAGTCAAACTTGGGAGTGCCCCTATTATGCTATTTAAACAGCTCGTAATTTTGTTTTAGAGGTATTCTACAATAGATTTACATGCATCCAAGGTAAAAAAAAACACTTTAATTTTCTCATAATATACATTGCAGCATCTGGGCTGCATTCAGCCCCGACAAAACGTTGCAAAACGTTTTTTAAACGTGTTGAACACCCTGTTCTGATGACGCAAGAGTTGCAACTATGGCAGCTGAGAAGGCCATTTGTGTTATTTTTGAAGAATTTTCGGAGCCTGATGAAATCGGTTTAAATACGTGTTTAATACTGCAAAATACGCTCGATGTTACAGTCACTGCCCTTGGTGTCCAGAATAAAAGAGAACATCCCAATCAAGTGAAGGGATTTGTGGAAACTGTGGTTCCTGATTATTGTGATCCAACATTTGCCCCGCATTTCAGGATGAAAAGACAAACATTTCAGGTGAAGGATAATCCACTTCTTACCTTGAGACTGAGTTATGATCTATATGACCTTATTATTTTTATTGTGAGTATTAGGCTTATCATTATTGCTGATCACTGTTGTGCTATGATATTGTAATATTTACCATTATATAATCAGAGGAGAATAAAAGAGAATATGAAAGTGTCATTCCACAATACAGTAGCAAAATATATAAATATAGTATTTTTATGTTACATTAATACCCATTGTGCGAGCTGTCTTTTTAATACCACGTGGTTTATATACATGTTGCCGCTGATTGGGCTGACATTTCTGACACACCCACCAAACAAGAGAAAACGTATCTCAAACCCGTTGCACACCGTTTCCAGGAAACATGTCGTTCAACCCAGAAACCGTACCAAAACGTTGCGTACCGGTTTGAACTCAGCTCTCTAAATGTCAGTGAGTCTACTCTGCTCTGATTGGTCAGATGGCTATGTCTGTTGTGATTGGTCTACTCTGCTCTGATTGGTCAGATGGCTCTGTCTGTTGTGATTGGTCTACTCTGCTCTGATTGGTCAGATGGCTCTGTCTGTTGCGATTGGTCTACTCTGCTCTGATTGGTCAGATGGCTCAGTCTGTTGTGGTTGGTCTACCACTTACAGCATGTGATGGAAACCTCAGCACTTGATACACAGTGATATGAACAGTAACAATGGCATCAGTTTTACATTATCAATTCTTGCTCAAGTCCTCATCCGTTTGAAATGCATGCTTTCAGTGAAAATAGACATATTCTCGAGATATTACACACTGCATGAAAGGTAATATCCACAAAAGCATAATTGGGGCACTTTAAATCAGAGCAACCAGACAATCTTAAAATGAATCTTTCTTGAATGTTTCCATCATTTTATTTTTGTTAACAGTAAAAAAATTAATTTGTTTGTGTCTTTGCAACTTGCAAATTACCATTCTTACTTGACGCATGACAACAAACCTCATTGGTTCTCGCACGTCAACAACCATTTTTGAGCTTCTGATTAGGGCTGGGCGATATCTCGCATGCGATTGTCACGCGCATTTCACGCAATGTGAAATATCGCGTTCATTATCGAAGGCGATTCATCTGCGATATGAACGCGATATTGCGTAGCTTGTCAGTGATCTACGGTTCTGTCTATTATATGCCACTCCATTTGAAAGCAGGTGATGGCGATTTAGCGGTAATCAGGGAATCGGCTTTACTGATGAAATGCGCTTGACAATCGCATGCGATATATCGCCCAGCCCTACTTCTGATTACCATATTTGATGTGCATTGATGAATGTTTATATGTGAATAAAAGCCTAAATCTATTCATCATATAGAGCAATCATGCCTCTTCAGAAGACTTGGATTAAACTGCTCAATTCATAAGGTTACTTTTAATGTATTTAATGTATTCATTAACTTTTTGAAGCTTGAACATTTTGCTTGAACTTTTCTAAGAGATGTACAGAAATGATGATAGAATTAAATTAAAAATATCTTCATTTCTGTTTCACAGAAGAAAGTCATACAGCTTTAAAAAAAACATGAGTATGAGTTAATGACGACAATTTTGTGTGGAGCAAGTAATTTTAGGAAGGACAGTTTAAATTATAAAAAAATGTGCAGTGAGAAATTATGTAAAATACTAAACGTTGGACTTCCCAGCAATAACACAAGCTCAACAACTCTATAAAATTTCACTTATAATAAGGTTTATTGAAAAAGCTGCTAGTATCTTTAAAAGTCTAGAGATTTTATGACTTCATTATTGAAGATCAATTCCTAATTAAGAAGTTGCATTTATGAAAAGGCCATATTTTTGTTTTTTAAAGGAGTCTTGTCTCTAGACACTAGAAGTGGGATCAGTAATGAGGGCAGGATACGCACCAGAACCTCTCTCTGGGGGGCCGGGGTTCTGTAGTGTCCCACAGTCTGGAGTTTTTAATGGCGTTCTGTACTCTCTCATCTTGATTCTCAATCTGATTGGCTGGATCTTCAGCCAGGTTGAGAATCTGAGCAGGTAACCCTTTAATGAGGACTGACTTACTGAGCCAGAGGGCTTGTCGAACACCTACAAACAGATTACAATCACACATTACACTGTTACACACATATCAA
>RJVU01064619.1:3366981-3397314 GCA_003731715.1 Anabarilius grahami
CATTTTGTTGTTTTTAAATCATATATGTAACATAACAAAATATAAAGTATAAAAAAAAATTTTAAAGATTATTTTTGATGGTATTTGTCTTTTTGAATAATAAAAAAATACCCGAACCACTCATTTTAACCTACTTTTTATAAATAAAAAAAAACACACACTCACCCAAGGCCTATTATACAGTCAAACCAAAAAAATTTGATATTTTTGATATATTTTTACTAGGGGTGCAGGACATTATAGCTCATTATGTAAGTGAGGATAGCTAAATAAACTGTGACATATTATACCCAAAAATTCTTCATACAGTGGACAATCAGTAAAATTGATAAAAAAAATATGGAGCCAAAAATTATTCAGACACTTTGACCTGACCATGTTTTACTTTAGTGTTATCTGACATAATTAAGATTAATGTTTTCTGACACAGTTTAACACTGAGATCTTGTCATATTTTATTACCATTTTTTTTAAACTATAGTGAATAGACTGTATTAATGAATGAAATGCTCAAGGTGTCTTAATAAATTTTGTTTTGACTGTATGTCTAAACTTTAAATCATCGGCAGCATTAAGACTGCTTGTAATACATGTGGTCATCTCCGTATCCCTTCCTCTTATCAACTTAAAACACACCACTTGTTCCATCATGTGCACGATACACTCATTAACATTTCATGGCTTTCTCTCCGAACAGTGTATTGACAAGCCACCTGTGTGCATTTGATAGTCCTCATTAAAATTTAGTTGGAGAGCCATAGAGTGGACCACCTATCCAATTGCCCCAGAATGAGAGTCCAAAGAATGAGGAGCTATAAAATGACTCCTGCTCTCTGAACCCTGCAGGACAGCATGTGCAGAAGAGCTTAAACGCTGCATACTAAAAGAAACAACATGGTTTTAAGGATGACTGTCTTCATTCATGTTTTGTTCATTGCTGGAAAGGTCACCTCCAAGAAAGGTAGGATGGCTTCCTATCACATGGGTGAAAGTGCACACCTTATGAGTGTTGTTCCATTGTAAACACCACAGTTCTTACTTAACCTTGTAAGGCAGCTTCCTAATTCTGTGATCATTTTTAGTATGTGCCTGTGCAATTTTGTCTGATAGCATTTGAAAGTCTTAAACACAAGTATATTCAATAGTCAGTATTGATAGGTAACGCATACTAATAAAATGAAAATCTTGAGTACATTGTAAGTTGGTTTTGATTCAACTGTGTGTAATAAATACACTTCGGGGCAGTCGTGGCCTAATGGATAGAGAGTCGGACTTGTAACCCAAAGGTCATGGGTTCGAGTCTCAGGTCCGGCAGGGATTGTCGGTGAGGGGAGTGAATGTCCAGCGCTCTCCCCACCCTCAATACCACGACTGAGGTGAGACCCTTGAGCAAGGCACCGTACCCCCAACTGCTCCCCGGGCGCCGCAGCAATGGCTGCCCACTGCTCCGGGTGTGTGTTCACGGTGTGTGTGTTCACTGCTGTGTGTGTGCACTTGGATGGGTTAAATGCAGAGCACAAATTCCGAGTATGGGTCACCATACTTGGCCACATGTCACTTCACTTCACTTCACTATTTGTATAGGTGTTAAATGTGGTGGAATCCTCTCTGCAAGCAGTGGCAATGTGTCAAGCCCTAATTTTCCAGGCCTGTACCCTTATAACACTGAATGCACCTGGTTGATAGTGGTCTCAGAAGGCTCTTCCGTACTGTTAACCTTCCATCACTTTGAGCTGGAATACCATACAGACTGTGCTTACGACTACATCAAGATATACAACGGCATCTCAGAGGATGAGGGCAACCTCCTTGGGAAATTCTGTGGAGATGTGTCTCCTCCTCAGTTCAGCTCGTCCTGGAACGTCATGTCCATCATCTTCCATTCAGACCGCCATGTTGCACGCAAGGGTTTCTCGGTGGGCTATAGGAAAGGTGAGGAGTACAACTGAAGATTGGTTTAATACCAGTCAATATGCAGTTGATTACAAAAGGCAATAATTATGATTTGTTCCTAAAATAAGCAAATATCATTTACTGTATTCTATTTACAATGGAAGTCTGTGGTGCAAGACATTGCACAGATTTGTTTCGAAACACACATTGTTTTGGAAGTATAGCCACAAAACTTTAACATCACATTTGTCTAGTATGATGAAATTGCTTACTAACCTTGTTATATCCAATCTTTCAAATCCTGTCTTGACCATTTAATGCTCATAATGCATAAAAAGGGTTAGTTCACCCCAAAATGAAAACTCTGTCATCATTTCCTCATGTCAGTCCAAACCCATAAGACTTTTCATATATGTGAACTTATATACTTATATGTGAATAAAAGCCTAAATTTAATCTGCTCAGCATATAAAGTGATCACGTATTTTCAGAAAATTTGGACTAAATCGCTCAATTCATATAGATTAGTTTTACAATCACTTTTTGAACTTTTTGAAGCAGCTGGTAGTTGCATAGCTGTCTATAGAAGGACATCTCTCAGATTTCATTAAAAAGATCTTCATTTGTGTTTCGAAGATGAACAAACGTCTTACAGGTTTGGAATGAAATGTGGGTGAGTAGCCTAAATGATGACAGAATTTTCATTTTTGGGTGAATTAACCCTTTAATATTTTTCAACAAAAAACATTGTATCTGATATCTTCTCATTAATGAGTGAATATGCAAATATTTAAAAGTTTCGCAAATTACCATGTTATTACTAACTTACTGATCTTTGATTAATTAAAAATTGAGAAAAATCAATGAAATTTCAAATTTTATATGAACTACAGCTAAACCACTGAGATACAAGAAAAATATACAGTATATATCAATATGTATGAGAAATTGCATTTGAATTTTTTTTTTATGAAAACATTTATAAGAACATATCATATGATAATTACGTGTATTAACTTCATTGAAATCAATGTATTTAATTTAATTCCTTTGAACTTATAACTCGACTCCTACATAAATAAATAAATAAATAAATAGATATACAGTACTGTGCAAAAGCCATCAGCTTTGCTGTTTTAGCAATGTTTTAATGACCATCCATATTTTTATTTTTTAGTCTCTTTATTGTGATACAAACAGAAAATAAAGGAAATATCTGCACAAAATGTAAAAAAAAAAAAAATCTGAACAAAATGGCTTCTTTAAGCAAAAATCAGTAGGCTAGTGTGACCTCCTGGACTTCTTCCATTTTCTCAAAAATGAAACTCTGAGAAACTTCTCATCAGATTTTGCAAGTTTTCTTGGCCTTTCAGTCCTTTTCCTTTTTAAGAGAGCCTGGTTCCTGCTATTCAAGGATGAGGGGAGGTCACCACATACTTGCCACTTTAGCCTATTAAAAAGCATTTTGTTCTGATTTTTTTTTTCTCAGTTTTTTAATACTGCATACAAATTTGCTGTATTTTCTGGTTATATTCTAATAAAGAGACTGATATATAATTACATATGGTCATCATCTCATTGCTAAAACAACATCTAATGGTGGCCTAAGACTTTTGCACAGTACTCTCTCGCTCTCTCTCTCTCTCTATATATATATATATATATACAGTCAAACCAAAATTTATTCAGACACCTTGAACATTTCATTCATAAATACAGTTTATTCACTATAGTTTAAAAAGTGGTAATAAAATATGACAAGATTTTATTCTCAGAGTTAAACTGTGTCAGAAAAACATTATGTTAATTATGTCAAATAACACTTAAGCAAAACATGGTCAGGTCAAAGTGTCTGAATAATTTTTGGGTATAATATGTCGCAGTTTACTTTATTTTGTTATCCTCACTTACATAAATGAACTATAGTGTCCTGCACCCACTAGTATAACAAAAATATCCAACATTTCTGAATAATGTTTGGTTTGACTGTATATATCAGCCATCGGCCACCCTGCTCTCTAACATATCGGCATCGGCCATCAAAAAAACAATATCGGTCAACCACTAGTCTTAACACGAGTTGGTTCTCATACTAAAAACTCCATGTCTCAAACAACCCAAATGAATTATAAGGGTTAAATCCAGTAACCTCTGTAACTTTCACAGTATGTGTAATTGTGTATGTGTAAAAATAAAAATAAATTAATTTATACATCAGTTAATTTGTTTCCCTCTCTAAATCAGACATGTGTGGTGGGGTTTTGACCGGTCTTTCGGGAGTCATCTCAAGCCCAGGTCATCCACAAGACTACACCAATAATGCCGACTGCTCCTGGACAGTTCATGTGTCCAATCAGAGTGTAGTCAGCCTGGTGTTTCTCGACTTCCAGTTGGAAAACAACGAGGGGTGCAACTTTGACTATGTGGCTCTCTTTGATGGCCCCACTGTTAAACACCGTCACCTGGGCAATTACTGCGGTAATGAGAAACCTCCCAACACCGTCACCACATCAAACCAACTGCTGGTGGTCTTCAGATCTGATTTCAACATTGGAGGGAGAGGTTTTAAAGCTTATTACTACTCAGGTGAGACACATGTTGTCATACAAGATGCATAATCATAATAACATTTCAAGTATATAATCCTTAATCTTGCTGTTTTTGAAGGAGAGTGCCAGCAAATTCTCAAAAATATCAATGGGAACTTTACGAGCCCTCACTACCCAAACATCTACCCCAACAACATCAACTGTCACTGGACAGTCACTCTAGCAGCCGGCTACAGGATCAAGCTATTTTTTCCCTTTCTGGAGCTTGAGGATCGGAACAGCCTGACCGACACGTGCGACTATGACTCTGTGGCTGTGTATGACGGGGACAGTGAGACAGACACTCTGTTGGGCCACTGGTGTGGTAGTGAACAGCCTCCATCGTTGACCTCTAAGGAAAATAAACTACTGGTTGTTCTCAACACTGACCGGAACTATGCCTTTAAGGGCTTCACAGCCTCCTATATTGGCGGTGAGTGCTCACTTATCATAGTTTGAATTCATTCTTCTAAAAGTCTAGTTTTGGGAACCAAATGATGTTCCTCTAATGATTCATCTACACAACCAGATTATTACATGCTGGTGTTGTGCCGAATTTCGACCCCCCCCTGCCAGAGTATTACCCCCCTAGTATTGGTAGGTTTAGGAGTCGGTGTGGGGGAGGGGGTAAGGATTAGGGGTGGGGTTAAGATTAGGCAATCAGACTTTTCGGACTCCATTCAAGGGGGCGCCATAGAGCCCCTGTGCCATGCGACTTCAACGAGGGGGTAATAATCTGGCAGGGAGTTGAAATTCGGCACAACACCTGTTCTATCTAGTAAATCAAAAACATAAAGCACAGTAGAATTCAACACATACAGTATACAAATAGACGTAAATCATTTAGTTACTGACTGATTGTTCATATGACAATGTGAAAAGATACACATTATGCATATTTTCAGAGGTTCACTCTTGAAAATATAAGTTCCAAAAGGGGTTTTTCATTCATAGCATATGAATAATTATGACTGAGTTACCTCATATTTGTTTTTGTTTATTAGGGCCCAAGCCACTAAGGCGCAGGGCCCTATTGTTTTCCTAAGGAGAATTATTTTTTTTCAACCATCCGGGGATTTTTTGGCCCTTAATGTGCTCAAAGACTCTTGAAAATTGGCACACACATTGGAATCTGCAGCCATTTGGATGCCGCAGAGGCTAGGACCCGAGCATGGCACAGGGGCTCTATGGCGCCCCCTTGAACTTGGTCCGTATATCAAACACGCTTGCATGATTAGTATGAAACTCGGTACACATATAGACTTCATGGGGCCCAACAACTATACGCCAGCTCAACAGGAAGTCAGTTATTTTGGGTTGTTTGAAAAAAACATGCTCTGAAATTTGATATACTCCTCCTAGGCGATTAATCCGATCACCACCAAACTCGGTCAGCATGAAGTCAAGACATTGAGGATGTAAAATTGTGAGATTTTTTATATCTCAAACGGTTTGGCTGTGGCGAGGCAACGAATTTATGGCGAGATAAGGGAAACAGGAAGTGTGTTATAACTTCTGCATACATTGATTTTTATGAAACTTCAACTATGTCACATATTCATTGACCTCAACCTGACAAGTTGATGTTTTGTTGTTTTCTTTGTGTGTTGCAGTGGTGCCAGTCAATGTAAGCTGCACCCGAACGGAGTTTCAGATTCAGGTCTCCAGACAGGCTTTACCTCAGCTGGACCGAGAGAACATTTATCTGGGGAATCCATCCTGTTCGTCCCAGCTGACGGAAACATCCTACAAAATTCAAGCCCGTTTTGTCAACTGTGGAACTGCTGGACAGGTATGTAAAATAAAGAGACACTTGTTAAAGTGCTGTAGATTATTTTTTGAGATACCACACTTAAAACACCCCTACTACCCTACACTTTTCTCAGTGATGGTCCTAGACTTAGGTCTAATTCAGTGGCAGATGCTAGCAAATGTCTGATGCAGTCTGAGATCTTAAAGCAGCTTTAAAACTAGATTTAATATTGGTTTGTTCAAATCAACATTAACGATGCCTCATATCCCATCTCATCTTCGGCAGAAACGTCAAAACATCACCATGTTGGTCAACTCGCTTTATATTGACTTCTCTGATGGACCACAGCAGAATATTCAGGAGTATGAGGTGCAGTGTGATGCCCAGAGGAAGGTGGCCATGGCCAGCATTATCTCAGTTGAGGAACGTAACCGGCTCAATGAACTGGCCCGTCTGGCCCAGGAATCAAACAACAAGAAAGTTGAAGAAGAAAATGAACCACATGATACCAGTGACATCATCTTCATCAGCATCTGTGTTCTTGCTGTCATCCTCATGTTAATTGCTATTGTGTGGTTGGTGCTTCTATAGACCTTATGCACCAGAGAAACAAAAGCGGAGCCATCTTTAAAATTTTGTTTGAACTTCCGTTTTTGCGGTAGCTCTGCATCGCTGTCAAAGAGTAATTAGCTGGTGAAGTGGACTGACTTATGGTAGAGTTAATGAAAGTTATCATGAGCATTGTAATGTTTGAAGTGGATGTCAGTTCATTCATAAATTCTGTAAGATCTTACCTTCATGCTGTGGAATTACAAACCGGAAGATGGAACACAACAAGTGCAGCAATGAAAAGGGCGAGGCTACATAAGGTCTATAGGAGCCCCACACAATGAATATATAAGGACTTGATATATCTCTATTTTTATACATTTTTATGTACACTGGCGGTCCAAAGTTTGGAAAAATTAAGATTTTTTTTATGTTTTTGAAAGAAGTCTCTTCCAAGGTCTTCCATTGCTCACCAAGGTTGCTTGTAATTGATCAAAAATATAGTAAAAACAGTAATATTGTGAAATACTGTTACATTTTAAAACAACCTTTCTATTTTAAAATTAAATTTTTTCCTGTGATGGTAAAGCTGAATTTTCAGCATCATTACTCCAGTCTTCAATGTCGCATGATCTTTCAGAAATCATTCTAATATGATGACTTGCTGCTTAATTATTACTGGTGCTTAATTATTTAATAATGGTTCTTATTATTATCATCAATGTTGCAGCTTAATATTTTTGTATTAAGCAGCAACATATTTTTAGGATTTTTTTTTTGATGAATAGAAAGTTTAAAGAACAGCAATTTATTTGAAATATAAATCTTTTGAAATTAAAAAAAAATTCTCTACTGTCACTTGAATCAATATATATATTTATTTATTTTTTAAGATCTTACCACAAACTTTTAAATGGTAGTGTGTCACTGTTTCCATAAAAATAAAAACATTGTTTTCAACTGTTTTCATAATTGATAATAATAATAATGTTTCTTGAGCAGCAAATCATCATATTAGAATGATTTCTGAAGGATCATGTGACACTGAAGACTGAAGTAAAGATGCTGAAAATTCAGCTTTACCATCATAGGAATAAATTACATTTATTAAAACACTAAACAGTTATATTAAGTCGTAATAATATTTCACAACAACTTTACTGTTTTATCAAATAAATGCAGCATTTGTTAGCATAAGAGATTGTGCACAAGATTTTGAAAAAAATCTTAATTATTCCAAACTTTTGACCAGCAGTGTAGCTGTGAATGGAAAGAAACATTCTGGCAAACAAGATGTAAAAAAAAAGTCAAATGTTGTATTTAAGATTCAAAGTTAAAAATGGTTACAAGTCAATGAGTAAATCATACAGCTGTATACAGCATATATATATATTTAAAAAAACGAAATGGGTAAACAATATTTTCTATATAGGTCACATGTCTGAATTCTTTACATTTTCTTTTTGTGATTTCTAACAAATATATTAACTGGTAATTTGCCATCCTTGACCTGCGCTCTCAACTCAGGCTTATGTTTCAGAGCAAAGACAAGAGCCCTCACAGTCCTTCTGTAAGCTCCGCTAACAAGCCGAGAGCTCTGGTGGAACACCTCCCTCTCAATGTTCTCCACCAGTCCATGCTCCACCTGGACAATTAGGAAAAGAGTTACATACAATATGCATGCAAACTGTGTCATAATAATATTTAATTATACCATTCCAGAATTTAAATATAGCAATAAACTAATGAGCGTGGTTAAGAAACTGTAATGATACTTTAGGATCAGTACCTTCAACGCAATGGCTTCAGAGAGCAGTTTCTTGGCATTGCTCCTTAAACTTTCTGTCTGTTTGTCACAGCGAACTTCTATGGAAGGTTTATTTGCATGTTCCTCAATAAAGGTCCTCCAGTGTTTATATACCTCCCCCGCAAGGGACTTGATTTCAGGATCTTCTGAGTGTTTGCGGAGGTTGTTAACTGTGTGTCCTGAAGAGACACAAATGAAAGTGGCAGTGTTTGAAAATAGTATTTGATGGAATGAGACTGAGAAAAAAAAAAACCAAGTTTTACCAATTTTGGTAGTCTTCAGCACTTCTCTAGAAGGCACTTTCTTGTCCAGCTCCTTTAAAGCTTCCATCATGTTCTCTTTAGGTTGGCCAGGCAGTTCAAGGATTGACTTGTACCTTTCAATGTCTTCAATCACGACCACTCTCTGGAACAAATACAGATGCCTATATGAATAATATACATGGTGAAGAATGATGGACAGGATAAAATGACCAATGACTTACCCGTAGGGACTCTAATGTTGCTTGTTTGTAATTTCTTTCTTGTTTTGGTTCCTGTTTCACCCGGTCTCCCTTTGGTAACCGAACAACAAATGTATCCATGATTAAAACCCTAACATGAACGATTCTAAATAGTTTATTTACACCAGCTCTAGCTACACTTTTTTATTTTATTTAGGTTACTACATTGTAGATCTGTCAGTGAACAGAGCAGTATGGCAACAAAAAGCGGTGAACTGAATTCTGCTTCACACCGGAAGTGAAAGCGCGTCTGCGCGATAAAGGTTTTTCAATATAAAAGCCTTCTAATATCGCGTCAAAACAGACAATGTAAAAACACAAAACATCGATTAAATCTTCAATCTACTAATACACCAATTATTTTATGATACAAACGAATTATAGTTGTACATAAGCACAAAAGAAAAATAGCAGTTGTCTTTCAATATTTTACCAATATGTTAAACGCCTTCTTTGATAATAAATTCGAGTTGCTTTGTTTAAAATTATGAACTGCATTTAATTTTATTTTGTTACAGTTTATGATTCATTAAATGAGGAAATTACATTGAAATTGCATTTAACATTGTATTCATCATTTGAGCTTTCTTTATTATTTTTTGGAGATTTGTTTATTATTTGAGTTGATGTATAATTTTAAGTTTGTTTGGGGGGAAAACCCTTCCATATAAAATGTTAGCCGTCACTGGATTAATATTGGCCATAGATGTATTTTATAACTTAACATAATTGTTGGAGCGAATGGCTCAGTAGTTGTCACGTGACCTGCGCCTCAGTTTTAGCGCGGAACTTGGAGTTGGTCGGGAAGAAAGACATTTCTCAAACAAGACCGAGTTGTGTGTATATTAAAACATTTGCGGTTTCTTTAAAAAATAAACGTGTTTGACAGGGCGGCGAATTTCCTGTTTAGTACCTAAATAAGCCTTTAACATAACTGATGAACTTTGCGCGGTAACTGTTTACGTCAGTGCAGTTGTTTATCGGATACGGTCTGCTGGCACAGTGTTTCTCAAACACTAAAATACTTGGTGAAAGCAAAAACAACAGGTAAGGGTTTTTGTTTTTAAATATACTTTTACATTATAGTATAAATTCTTACGTTAGAAGGTGTATTTGGTTATAAGTGTTTTGGTCTTATTTGGATACAGTTAAACCAATACCATTTGAGCTGTTTATGAGTATTAACTGTATCTAATGTCATCCCAACAGTTTCCCACATCTGTTGGTTATTGTGGGATTAAATGGAAGCAGCACCAGCTGTGCAGAGAAGCACTCATCAAAGTGTTGAAAAGGGCAGGAGCAGACACAAAATTTCCAGTGAGTGAGCCTTTTTCAATATGAAAGTATGAAAGAATATGTATTTTAAATGTTTTTATGTGTAATTAATTACAAATTTATTTAAATGGATGACATACAAATTTCAATAGAAATTACATTTAAAGTATATTTTAGTTTACAGTAAATGGTTGTACGTCGTCCGGTAGTACAATTTACCTTATATTTAAAAGGCAATAGAAGTAATTATAGAATTGCATATAAAGTTGTTCTTATGTGGGTCAAATAAGCACTCTTAAGATCACTTAATTGCATGTAATATACATTTATGCTATAATGTATTTATTAAATTGCCATTTACATTCTATTAAGTGTCTAAAAACATTACATTTAGTTCAGACTGAAGTATATTCTTTTACATTGTATTATTTCTGAAATATGTACTGTAGTATTCTAAAATGTACTTCATATCACAAGGTAATTTTTAGATAATTCCTTTTCATTATGTTATTTTACTCAAATAATTAAACCTACGTGATTCTCTTTTGTTCAGGAGATGTTGAGACGGACATTGCATACCTGTATGAAGTTTTGCCACAGCTGTCTAAGATTTTTCGTATCATAGATAAAATTGGAGAAGGTTTGCAATTAAATTTCTTGCTACTTAACTTCTTGGAATAGCTTTGAATGCACTTAAATAATGCTATTTTCTTTTTCTTTTCCTCTGCTGTTTGATGAACTTTAGTTAACCTTTGCATCATTGTGTGATTACAGGCACTTTCAGCTCAGTGTATTTGGCAGAGGCGCAGATGACCGACGGTTCAAGAAGGATGTTTGCATTGAAACACCTGATCCCCACCAGTCATCCTGTGCGAATAGCTGCTGAACTCCAGTGCTTGACTGTTGCTGGGTGAGTCATAAATATGTCATATATTTTTGATCACCATTCATTTTTATGTTTTCTGTGATGCATGTCATGTAAGATATTTTAGACTGTGCAAACTTGGGTTTCAGAGTTACTTACTAACAGGATTTATCTATTTTATCTCCCTCCGCAGAGGGACCGAAAATGTAATGGGAGTCACGTACTGCTTCAGGAAAGAGCATCACGTGGTTATTGTCATGCCATACATGGAGCATCAAACCTTTGTTGTAAGTGTCTGCAGTATGTGTGCTTTTAACCCAAATAATGATACACCATGAATAGTATACACTATCTATACCCAAGATACTACCCAAAAGTATTCATTCCTTGTAGGATGTTGTTGGATCTTTGAGTTTTGGGGATGTGAAGCATTACATCTTCCACCTGCTCAAAGCCTTGAGACACATTCACAAATTTGGCATCATCCACCGAGACATCAAACCAACCAATTTCCTGTTCAATCAACAAAGGAGAGAGTATGTACCTGATGTTCATTTCTAGTACCTCTGCTTGATACACATGTAATAGCCACAGTTTCTTGCTTACTTAAAAGAGATAGTTCACCCAAAAATGAAAATTACCCAATGATTTACTCACCCAATGATTTACTCACCCTCATGCCATCCAAGGTGTATATGACTTTCTACTTTCAGACGAACACAATCAGAGATATATTTAAAAATATCCTGGCTCTTTCAAGATATAAAATGGCAGTGAATGGGGGGGGCCAAATTTGAAGCCCAAAAAAGTGCATCCATCCATCATAAAAGTATTCCACACGGTTCTGCACGGGTTAATAAAGGCCTTCTGAAGCGAAGCAATGGGGTTTTGTAAGAAAAATATCCATATTTAAAACTTTATAATCTAAAATACCTAGCTTCCAGCAGACGACCGTACACATTCTTGCTCAAGTCGATTGGCGCCACAAGAGTAATCCGTGATGCGATGTATGATGTAGGAGTAGCGTACGCTTAGACGCCTCTCACGATTTAAACAAATAGGGCTGTGCACAAACTCAAGCTCCTCTTCTTTTATATCAAAATCCTCTGACATTTCTCTTTAAAATTTCTTGTTTTAGACTTCTAATTTGTGACCGGTGTTTTGCTTTGCTCTATCCTCTGCGCTTCCATGTTCTTCAATACGTCATGCGTCGGGTCAAGTGTTACTCTTCCATCGCAAATCGTTGCGTATGGCTATCTGCCGGAAGCTAATTATTATAGTTAATAAAGTTTTAAATATGGATTTTTTTTTAAATTATTATTATTTTTTTACAAAAGCCCATTGCTTTGCTTCAGAAGGCCTTCTGAGCCGTGTGGAGTACTTTTACGATGGATGGATGCACTTTTTTTGCTTCAAAATTGCCCCCTCATTCACTGCCATTATAAAGTTTGGAAGAGCCAGGATCATTTCAAATATATCTCTTGTTAGTGTTCGTCTAAAAGAAGATGGTCATATACACCTAGGATGGCAAACATTTTCATTTTTGGGTGAACTATCCCTTTAAGATAATTGAAACAATTGATCAACTGGCTAAATGAGCGTTAGATGATAGCAAAGGTCATGTTAAAAAAAGGGGGAAATTAGCTTTAAAATATCCTTCCATGATCAGCTTAGATGGGAGGGTCTATGAATATTGTCTTGGATATGGAGGGGCCTTGGAGTCAAAAAGGCTATTAACCATTGGAATAGATCCAAGTTAACTGAAGCATGCTGATTCCCATATTTCTCATTCCTCAGGTACTCTCTAGTGGATTTTGGCCTGGCACAGGGCACTCATGACACACAGATAGAACTGCTGAAGGTGGTGAAATCAAAAGCTTATAAAGGTGGAGGGCTGTCTAAGATGGTGGAGGAATCACTTGGGAAACAGAAACTAGTGCCTTTACCACCCAACACCAGAAACCCTGCTGTCCAGTTCAGCACTAAAGCACCAGCTAAAAGACCCTGCCCACCCTCACGCATTAAACACAGCAAGGTGTCTGCACTGTGTCTCTTTGTTAAATGGATGAATTAAGTTTTTAATATGGTGGTGGTTATGAGTCACATGGGGGGGCACTGTACTTCCAAGTTTGCTCTTCCATGTTCATATTGTTTTATTTTAGAAAACTTATTCATGTCAAAAACTTATGTCCTTCCTCTCAAAGGAAATGTTGGGACTTGATAAGGCACCACGGTCTGTATTTGGGGAGAAAAACGTAAACGACACAAACTCTCATAAACCTGGCACTGACAAAATTGAGGTTAGCGTCTTTTCTCACACTTGTTGCATCTGACACCTTCTGAATAACTATCAGCTCTTTACCTGTCAAATTGTATTTCAGGGATTGCTTTTGAAACCAAAAAGAGAGGAGGTAATTCCACGCAAGATTGTTTCTTCAAAACACCGCTCAGTCCCTGTGAGAACTCCATTAAATCAGAGACAGAAAACCCCTGCTGAGAGTCAGAAACCCAAACCCCCTGCCGTCAGCCCGATGCTCACCTGCAACTGCTACATGACTGACCGCGTCTGCAACATCTGCCTGTCCAGGTACACGCTTAATCAAGTCATAGTTATATATTTTTTAACCCCATAAGCCTACTTTATCATAATTGTAACCGCAAATTTCTAAAGCCTCTAAATGATCAACATGATGAACCTGTTGTACAAACTATACTGCATGCCTTCTGTTTTATGATTGATAGTTTATATTTTTTTAACAAGTAAAAGCCTTTTAGTATAATTATAAAATGTCCACCTTCAGGTCGTGGTTACATGTCTTTTTGCTGTGAAATGTTTATTGATTTTTATAAAGTAAATGTAAGAATAACTTATATTGTTAGTAATATTTCAAGATGAACATTTACTTGATTATCCATCATTTTTGTGGATAATCATGTTAAAATGTATTAAATATAATCCATCAGGCTTTTGAGGAATGTTTATTTGTACATCTCTTGTATTGAACTGCATTGTGTTTATAATCTTTTTTTTTTAAAGATTTTGTCCAAATCAGAGTTTAGCTTCAACCCTAATTAAACACACCTGATCCAGCTAATCAAGTCCTTCAGGCTTATTTGAAAACTACAGGTATGGGCAAATTACATGTGCCCTTGAAGGGCACTTCGGGAATGGGTGCCATTTGTAAGGGCGTTCCAAATGAAGGTGAACACCGGAATCCCTTCACGAAGGTCCCTTCCACAAGTCCGTTAGCGAAGGGCACATGCGATGGTCACTTCAAGGAAGTAATTTCATCGTTTATGGTCATTTGACCCAGGGTGGCAAATCCTCGTGACTCATTTTTTGTTTTGTTTGTGATATTTCACACACATTTATGTAATACATTTTAATGAAGTTTAAATAGGTTTCATAGGTAAGAAATTAGTTAAATAGTAGATATTTTAGGTAGTGTTTTGCAGTCTCTTGTTTGGACACTGCAAAACACTACCTAAAATATCTACTGTTATTATAAAAACTTCATGATGAAATGTATATTCATTTATCCAGATGAAGATGAAATTACATTGTCTTTCATTGCTCCCTTCACCAAGTGCATTACAAACAGCAACAGTATGACACTCAAGTGTTCTGCTTCCTCCAAAGTCCCCACTTCAAGGGCTCTGCCCTTCAGAGTGAGTCTGGCCAAGGGATTCTCAGTTTTGATTGGAATTTGCCCTATGTGTGTTGGAGCAGGGTTGGAACTTAGATATAAACTCTGTAGGACTGTGGTCCTCCAGGAGCTGAGTTTGACACTCCTGGTCTAAAGGTTCTAAAACAGTTCCAATTAAAAAAATACATATTTGGGACTATTTAATATGTCAGGCTTTACAGGGTTCATTTAATACTGCAGTCAGTGAAGAACTTAACTGCTTTCACAGGAAACAGCAGGTGGCTCCGAGGGCTGGTACCCCAGGCTTTAGGGCTCCTGAGGTTCTGACTAAGTGCCCCAACCAGGGAACAGGTAAAGCTACCCATCGACATTAGCATTAATGCTGCTTTGTATTCAACTTGGAAATTTTCCAATCGTTCTCACGGTACTTTGAAGTCATACACCGATCGGTCTGTGCAGCGCTGATGCTTCTCAAACAAACCTAATATACCCAAATGAATCCGAACGGAATCAAATCAATTCAAAACGGGAGAATCAAATCAGGAAATCTGTATTTCATACCCAGTGCTTATATTATCATCTGAGCATTGGACAATGGAATGTTTCATGCTCAGAATACAGAGATATGAAGTAGGAATATCCCACATCTGACTTGTGAATGGAACACAAATTTAGTATGGTGTACATTTCATATTCAGTTCAATTCTGTCTTGTTTAAATCTATCTTTTTACAGACTCACACAGAAACTTTATACTTTCTCAATGAATTCTGACTAATAAAATCACATCTCTTTGCAGCTATTGACATGTGGTCAGCAGGAGTTATATTGCTGTCACTGCTGAGTGGGAGGTATCCGTTCTTCAAAGCCAATGACGATCTGATCGCTCTTACCCAGATCATGACCATTCGAGGATCTAAGGAGACGATAGAGGCTGCTAAGACGTTTGGTATGTCATTGTCATCAGGCTCAAGGGGACAGATGTCTTATTTCTAGCACATTCAGCTGACTGAATATTTTTTCATGTGTCTGAATGCAGGTAAATCTATAGTGTGCAGTCGTGAACTTCCTCGGCTGGACCTGAGGATCCTCTGTGAGACTCTGAGAGGTTTGCGATCATGGGATGACTCCTCACTTCCTGCTGAGTTTCAAGCCTCACATAACCCAGCAGAAGTAAAACTGGATGCCGGGAGTCCCGCTAAAAAACACATGAGCTCAGGTTCACTCAAAAGCAGTGCAGAGCTGCAGGAGATGGGCTGGGATAAAGTGCCGGATGATGTATACGACCTCCTGGATAAACTTTTAGATTTAAACCCAGCAACGAGGATAACGGCCTCCATGGCACTGCAGCATCCACTCTTCAAAGATGTGACAGATTAATTTTTGTGCATCCTACTAATTTTGTATTCTGTAAAGGGTTACATGAATGCATTCATTTTCTATTCTGTACAGTGACTTATTTATTTGTATAATTTTCTTTTTTTGGGGTGGGGGGGGGTTATAGATTCACATTTGAGAATAAAAAGTTCATAAAGTTAAAACCTAATTGTTTAATTTTGAGAGAATGCTTCCTGAATCTAAGGTTCTGTCACACTATTTTTGGATAAAATAAATTTTAATAACACTTGGAAACTAGACTGTTTTTGCTACATCATGTTTCTCCATAAATTAAAAAAAGGAACTCAAGTCTCATTCTCTAATAATTGCATGGATATTTAGTATTTATATGCGCAGAACTTCTCACAAAAAGACACCTAATTCATAACAGGTGTATTTAAATTAGTTCTTAACCTTGTAATTTAGAGTATTCTAAATGAGCAACTACAAGCTTGGAAGTACATCTTATTCGATCAAAATTTAATCTTACGTTTATAAGGACACTCAAAAAGTGATTTTTGCATATATGTGGTTTCAGTTTCTAGATTTGTACATTTAGAATAAATTTCAATACGCAGGTTGATTAATCATAATTTGTTTGTGAAAGTGCACACGTATGGTTACTGAATTGGACCTTATGTGTAAAGAGAAAAATTGCATCTGAAAAACAATGGTATTTATTCAAAGCCTGAGGGATCATTGCATGTAGCAAAATCAAAGAACACTGCCAAATATTTCCCCCATAGAAAAACTGATTTCACAGACAAGAAAGATGCAAAAATGCAGGAACAAACAGCTTTGCAAAGCGCTAGGAAATTTCAATTTGCGCTTACATCTTATATCGTGCAATTTTTTGCATAGTTCACAGTGTTTTGTTTTTTTTGTAATTGACATACACACAACAAAGCCTGTCAGCAAATAGTAATAATCCAATAGCTTATTGTATTGTCATATGTTTATATGTGACCTAGCATTACATTTCTACATAAGTATCTTGATTTGTCAAACAAATTTGCACAATCATAGTTCTGAGGTCGAAACAATGAATATCTGTCCTAAAAAGTTGCAAATAACATTATACTACAATAATATGCTACTGTAGAGTGAAGAGTGATTACAGCCAGAGTGGACACAGAGACGGTAAAATACAGCAAAATAAAGCAACTTAAATGTAGTCCACGCTTTTCCCCCCACCCTGGAGCTGGTGGCATCACAAAACTGTCTCTTTCGATTAGTTGTAGGATCATTAAATGAAACTGGTTCTGGTGCTTTGAGAAGTGTGACTACGTTAACCAAAAGAGGAGATGCTAAAGGGGTCATACAGTCTCTCACATCATGACAAGGGTCTTTTCTTTAGCCTCGATGATCTCCTCGATTCTTGCCAAGACGCTCTCTATCAGGTCAAATGTGAAGAGAGCTGACTGCAGAACCTGCGGGAGTGACATGAAAAAACTGTTATCTGTGTCCACTGTATTGAAGCACCAATGTGGACTGATGCACAAAATAATATACCTGAATCTGCATTTCTGGTGTCATGTTGGGCAGCTTCTCTTTGTCAACAGTTACTGTGCATACTGATGATTTAGAGTCTGTTGAACAACAAAAAAGGTTAGCAGTCTGACTACAGAAAATTCAAGCAACAAGCTACGTTCACACAGCATAAATGTGTCTAGTTCGGGATTATGAATGAGAGTTTATTGCACCTTTCGAACTGATCTTATTCTCTTTCATGCTCTTCAGTTCTGCCTCATAATGCACTTTGGACATGTTCAGACCGGTCCGAAGTGGCTTCAGGTAGTTGTCCTCAATCTTATAAAGCTCCGTCCAAATTCCTGTCTAAACAAATAAGAAAAAATACGATGCAGGAGTTTGTTATGCCATGTAGAGCAGTGGGTCTCAGCTTTGTCTCCACTGACAAAGACTGTAATGAAACTACTTGTTTTCAAACTTTTTTATTTAAAAAAGACTAGTAGTGGCAAAATATTAAAATGATAATATAATGTTATCACTATTATTAGAAATAATTAATAATTAAATTCCACTTATTAATTACACTTTTATTACCAATGAATTTAAATCACTTTTTATTTATTTTGTTAAAAAGTTTTTTATATACTCACAAATAGCAATTTCTCAGCAACAGGGTTATTACAGTTATCTAAAACCAAAACCATAAACAAACTTTAACTGAAATAAAATAAAATATAAGAAACCTTAGTTACTTTTTTTTAAGCTAGCTAAGACCTTACAGCTCACAGTGCATGTCAGAGAAAATGAGAATCATGAGGTCAAAGGAACTGCCTGAAGAGCTCAGAGACAGAATTGTGGCAATGCACAGATCTGGCCAAGGTTACAAAAAAATTTCTGCTGCACTTAAGGTTCCTAAGAGCACAGTGGCCTCCATAATCCTTAAATGGAAGACGTTTGGGACGACCAAAACCCTTCCCAGAGCTGTCCGTCCGGCCAATCTGAGCTATCGGGGGAGAAGAGCCTTGGTGAGAGAGGTAAAGAAGAACCCAAAGATCACTGTGGCTGAGCTCCAGAGATGCAGTCGGGAGATGGGAGAAAGTTGTAGAAAGTCAACCATCACTGCAGCCCTCCACCAGTCGGGGCTTTATGGCAGAGTGGCCCGACGGAAGCCTCTCCTCAGTGCAAGACACATGAAAGCCCGCATGGAGTTTGCTAAAAAACACCTGAAGGACTCCAAGATGGTGAGAAATAAGATTCTCTGGTCTGATGAGACCAAGATAGAACTTTTTGGCCTTAATTCTAAGCGGTATGTGTGGAGAAAACCAGGCACTGCTCATCACCTGTCCAATACAGTCCCAACAGTGAAGCATGGTGGTGGCAGCATCATGCTGTGGGGGTGTTTTTCAGCTGCAGGGACAGGACGACTGGTTGCAATCGAGGGAAAGATGAATGCGGCCAAGTACAGGGATATCCTGGACGAAAACCTTCTCCAGAGTGCTCAGAACCTCAGACTGGGCCGAAGGTTTACCTTCCAACAAGACAATGACCCTAAGCACACAGCTAAAATAACGAAAGAGTGGCTTCACAACAACTCCGTGGCTGTTCTTGAATGGCCCAGCAAGAGCCCTGACTTAAACCCAATTGAGCATCTCTGGAGAGACCTAAAAATGGCTGTCCACCAACGTTTACCATCCAACCTGACAGAACTGGAGAGGATCTGCAAGGAGGAATGGCAGAGGATCCCCAAATCCAGGTGTGAAAAACTTGTTGCATCTTTCCCAAAAATACTCATGGCTGTATTAGATCAAAAGGGTGCTTCTACTAAATACTGAGCAAAGGGTCTGAATACTTAGGACCATGTGATATTTCAGTTTTTCTTTTTTAATAAATCTGCAAAAATGTCAACAATTCTTTGTTTTTCTGTCAATATGGGGTGCTGTGTGTACATTAATGAGGGAAAAAAATGAACTTAAATGATTTTAGCAAATGGCTGCAATATAACAAAGAGTACAAAATTTAAGGGGGTCTGAATACTTTCCGTACCCACTGTATTTTTTATCACCCATAGTTTTTTTGTTTGTTGTTTGAGTACCAAATGCACCATTAGACAATTTTATTTCTTCAAAATATTTTAAAGCTTGACATAACTAGAAAAATTATATTCAAAATAGATTTGATTAATTTCCACCACTTTTCCAGTCCTAGAAATCACACTTTTAAAATTCCCTCATATATCCAGGTTTTCCAAGACCATGTGAACCCTGGTTCATAAATAAATAATAAAAATAAAATAAATCACAGTTGTTGAGAGAACAAATAAACTGAGAAATACAATGTCAGTGTACACCTTGATCTTATTGTAAGGCTTGATTTATCTTATCTAATTTTAAGTCTGTTTAAGCCCCTTGAGAGTGTGCTAAAGCCCCCTAGTGGCTCCCAGCTCCCTGCTTGCACCACTGATTTAGAAGATGGTTTACCCTTACCTCATTCTCCCATTCTTTATCTCGAATGAGCATGTATCTCAGGAGGTTCAGTGACTCCATGATCCTGTTTGATATGGATTTGTCAGTTTTGTCAAGTCAAATGACTACAATGAAGCAACCATTTTGGCAGTAAGACCGAGGCTTGTTTAAAGGGTCTCACCTGTCTAAGTTCTGCAGCAGGTCTGTTTCTGGTCCGTGTGGAAGGCACAGCACCAGCCGCAGCAGAGGCAGCAGATGTTTACCCAGGAACCAATCATTACCATTACATGGCTAAAAATGCAATGCAATAGTAAATGGAGGTCCAATGAAAAAAAAAAAAAAAAGGAAAAGGAAACAAATGAAGGTTATAACATGGTATCATGACTTATCTTACCTTGAGGGAAAAGTCAATCTGATTCTTGATATTCTTGATAATGTACCCCTCCACCCCTGCATGGTGACTTGTATTCAACATGCCTCTGAAAATGGAGGAGTGCCATATATGAAACCGTTACTAAGTGTCTAATAACACTAATATCATCAGCTGAGCAGTGTACATGTTTTGTTGCTTCTATGGAAATAAATAATAATAATTTTAATTTAAACAATAAACTTTTGTTTGAACTTGAAGAGCTTATTATAAAGCATTCTCATGCTTAGGACAACTGCTCTTTTCCCACAGCAGCTCAGTCTGAGTCCTCCGCTATATTTCATATGCGTTTTGTCTAAAGAAATGCATTATTCACTACTGCAAAGTGACGTGATTGGCAGATGTTTTCTGTTCACAGTGTGCAGATGTGATTAATAATCAACAATCAAAATCTGTATGTTTTATCAACAAAAAAGTACTGTTTGTGGACAAAAAAATCTCTGAAGTACCTGTATGAATTTAGTAATCATTCAGTATCAATAAGTCAAAGTACCATGGTTACCATCAATGCTCCATGGTACCGCCATGATGTTGTAAGTAGGAGTGTGCAGCAAAGCCAATATCTGTATCTGTAACAATCTTAAAATGATTTGTATCTGTATTCAGATAAATCCGGGAGTGGGCCGGGCTTTAACTGTAAATTCATCAAATTATAGCTTGTTTTAAAAGTAATTCTGTTCCCTTCATAATTTTAATTTAACAAATATGCATTATATAACTCAAAAAATATTTTTGATCATAAATTTTGAATTAATTTGTGAACAAAGTTAGTCACCAGGAACAATCATCCACAATCTCAAATAAGAGCACTATAAAAATCATTGATTAGAGAACATAAAAGCAGGAAAAAAAAATATTCAGCGGTTGAAAACTGCTAAAACAACTTTTATAGGCCTACATACAAATGCAAATCTGATTCTAACCAGTTATAAAGAACACATAAATGCTTGCCATCTCCGGGAGAGAGTGAGATGGAGAAACATATCATATCGTAGCCTACAAGGTTTAAAACATTTAAAGGGTTAGTTAACCCAAAAATTTAATTTCTGTCATTAATTACTCACCCTCATGTCGTTCCACACCCGTAAGACCTTCGTTCATCTTCAGAACACAAATTAAGATATTTTTGATGAAAACCAAGAGGTTTTATATCTCCCATAGAAAGCAATGAAATTACTGTCATTCAAGGTCCAGAGAAGTAGTAAAGACATCGTTAAAACAGTCGACGTGACTACAGTGGTTCAACCTTAATGTAATAAAGCGACGAGAATACTTTGTGCGCAAAAACAAAAATAATGACTTTATTCAACAATTTCTTCTCTACCCTGTCAGTCTCCTACGCACTTGACGCAGTGCAGCGCCGACTCAGTATTGGCTGAGAGATAAGATCTTACGGATGTGGAACGACCTGAGGGTGAGTAATATATGACAGAAATTTCATTTTTGGGTGAACTAACCCTTTAAATTATCATATCAATTAGTATAACGTGTATGATGTAGTACCTTGGCATCACTTGTTAAAGCTTTGATTTCTGAGAGATGCACAACAAAAACACGACTATTTGATTTGCGATCGTGCTGTCCTTATTTCATTCATAAAGTTTACACTCATTGGTGTATCATATCATACGAGGTTTAAAACATTTAAATAGACATATCAAATAGTAGAAAATGTGTATTATGTAGTATTTTAGTTTGTATCTGTATTAGAGTTGCGATCGTGCGCTGCTTATTTCATTCATAAAGTTTACACACATTCACTTCACACACTCATTATTGTGTAGTGTGTGATTATAGAGGTTTATGTATAATATCGCGCTATGCTATCCCCTGGCTCACCTGTTATCCAGCAAACACGAGGAGTGCAGAATATAGTTTTCCTATTATTCAGTAGAATTTGTTATTCGTTTTGAAGCCATTATCCGCACCTTTCCGAATAAGGTATTCGGCTTAGGGCACATCCCTAGTTGTAAGGGTTCTGTTGTACCAAATGAGAAGTTTTCATGTTTAAATATCAGAAGGAGGGCATACCTGAAGTACTTGTACTTGGCCTCTGTGTTGAATTTGTCAATACTCAGCTGAAACACTTTAAGGCCTATAGTTCTCTGTGGTGGTGTGGGCAAAGACAAATCAAAATCAACAAATGATATCAGACATTATACAACACATACATATACACAACAGATCTCACTTACCAAAGTCTGGTCTGGACACAACGTCATAACTTTAACCAAGTTCTAAACAGAAAACAGAAAGTCTTACAAGATCACACCTAAATCACACACAAAACTATTGTTACAACATAATTATAACATTTTTACCTGTGGAACACTGAAAAATGTCTTCAGCTCCAAAAGATCTACTGGTAGACTGTTATCTTCAACTCTGACAAGACTTTTTTCATACAGTTCCTATGATGGAAGAATTAAAGGAATATTAACATAGGCTGTAATACATTATTTCCATATCTGTGCATAAAACATAAATACAATGTGGTATTGTTTGATGTTGTAAAGAACACTCTCACCAATCCTTTCTGCAGACGAGATACTTCAGTTCTGTGAATGAAGATCAAATAAGTAGAGTGAAATCTTGTGTGTCAGAAGACTCTCATACAAATATTCAGATTTACAGTCTTTAAACTTTAAGTACCTGCTTAACAGCAGCTCGATATATTCCATGTTGCACTGAAGAACAAAAATCGGACTGAAAAAACATGCAAATAATTGTCAGCACAAATTGACAGGAGCATTTGTTCTGTGTTGATTCATAATACAAATGTAAATCAGCACGGTCAACTGCTTCTCTCCACCTAAGAACCGCTGGAAAGATGTCCACAGCTATATGATCCACAAAGAGCAGGTGGCACATGCAAGCCAGCGACTCCTTTGGGTATCTGACCTCCTCTTCAAGAAAGCCTGGGACCTCCCTTCTCTTCAGCACATTACGACTTAACAAATCAGGGAGTGACTCCCCAATATTTGACAAAATTATCTGTAGACATGGAACATAATGCAGATTAAGTATGAAAAGGTATATCAAGGCAGTAGTTTTGAAATACATAGTAGCAGATGCCTCTAGATTTAATATTATGTTAATGCAATTTTATAAGTGCAACTTAGACTACCATTCAAATGTTTGATTTCAGTAAGTGTAAGTCACTTATGCTCACCAAGGCTACATTTATTTGATTAAAAATACAGTAAAAGCAGTAATACTGTGAAATTTAAAACAACTATTTTGTATTTGAATATATTTTAAAATGAAATGTATTCATGTGATGGTAAAGCTGAATTTTCAGCATCATTACTCCAGTCTTCTACAGTGTCACATGATCCTTCAGAAATCATTCTAATATGCTGATTTGATTTTTGAATGATTTGATTACTTGAAAATGATTTTTGTAACATTATAAATGTCTTTACATTCACTTTTAATTAAAAAATATATATATAATTTCTTTAAAAAAAGACCCCAAACTTTTGAATGATAGTTCAAAAGCAATAATTGGATTCATGCAATAAAGGAATGCAATAGTTAAGAAAGTTCATGCAATATTATACCAGTATCTCAGTAGCAAAGTCTCTCAGAGGGGATTTCTGAAGTGTGTCTTGATCTTTCAACTGCACCTCCAGCAGAGGCTCACTTAAACTCTTCATACAGCTGGATAGAAAAATATAATACAAAAATGGCCAATTTTGAAACACTTTGTTATACTGTCTAAAAAATTATAAACTAAAACACTAAAAATTTAAATCAACTGTTTTAAATGAATCTGCATATCAAACTATTATAACTCTAACGTCAAGATTTTTCTTAAGATTACATTTAACAGTATTACATTATTAGTGTGTTTAAAGATTACCCAATTAAGTGTTAGAGAACAATGAAAGTAATCTTAATTGAAAATCGAGGAAATGAGTATGCACAATAAAATAAATCCAAAGCTCACCATTACTGATAACTGATATTATGCCGATATATATTCTTAATTTGGGGAGGAAATTATAATCTACATAATTTTAAATAACATAATTGGGGACCTACAACTTGAGAAGTTCCACTCTGAGCTCATTGTCCTTGGACATTCTGTTGTTGTCCTTGACAACCTCCTTGATCTCCTCAACAAAGGGCTTCACAAATTTTAGAAGAGCAGTGCAGCAGCGGCACAAGCCGAAAACATCATCCTCCTCCTGCTCTTTGGTGACAGGCACCGGCAGTCTGGCCACCTGACTGAGCAGCGTGGAGAGAGCCATGCCCACAGATGAGGCCTTCTTCACGCCCAGCCTCAGCAGCACTGAGATGTTCAGACGTTGGGGGCAGAAGAGGATTTGGTTAATTTAGGACCCATTCAAAAACACCAGTCACATAGAAGAGTTTTATCAGAATTCTGTATGGATGAGTCAGGATGGTCGACTAGTCGGACAACAACCGAGTTGACTGACGTCACGTCAGTTACGTTTGTTTCGTAAGGATAAATACGGAAGGCGTTGGATGTAGCGTAAGCGTTCTGAACTGCGAGAGGCATTACACTTTCTTCCTAAGTTGAATACGGAAAGCGGTCTGGCGGAAGCTAGTTATTTTACTGTATAACATGTTAAATATGGATATTTTTCTTTCACAAACGCATCGCTTCGCTTCAGAAGGCCTTTATTAAACCCTCAGAGCCGTGTGGATTACCTTTATGATGGATGGATGGATGCACTTTTTTGAGTTTCAAACAGGTGGTTTCCGTGCACTGCCATTAGGACGTATCAGGGTGATTATTAATATAACTCCGATTGTATTTGTGTGAAAGAAGAAAGTCATATACACCTAGGATGGCTTGAGGGTGAGTAAATCATGGGGTAATTTTCATTTTAAAGTGAACTAATCCTTTAAAGGGTTAGTTCACCCCAAAATGAAAATTCTGTCATTAAGTACTCACTCTCATGTCGTTCCACACCTGTAAGACTTTCGTTCATCTTCGGAAAACAAATTAAGATCTTTTTGATGACAGAATGCTGTCAGATTTCCTTCCATTGACTGCCTTTATAACTATCACTTTGACACTTCATAAACTTCATAAAGAGATCGGAAAACTAATCCATATTTTTCTGAAGAGAATCGATATTGAATTTAGGCTTTTACTCGCATGCAAACATTGATCAGCGAACATAAACAGAAGCTCAACCTAACTTGAATAACACACAAGAGCAAACCTCTCCCAGAAGCTCAAACGTGCTGCTTAACCCACGAGAATGAACCTCACTAGTTATGCAGCACGTTTGAGCTTCCGGAAAAGGTTTGTTCTTGTGAATAAACTAACCCTTTAAGTTACCTAGGGTTCTATATAGAACTTTTTTGGTATAAAGGGTTCTTTAAAATTGAAAGAGACTAAAAGAGAGGAACCTGTTTGTAAAGGCTTGAGGAGAAGAGTAACCATCTCGGCAATGGAGGCAGAATCAGCCTCCTCCACCTGCTCCAACAAACCCACCAGCAGCTCTTTAGGGCTGCAAACCTGTTTCACAAAACAACACTATGAATGAATAGTTGAAAGCAGCATGGGAACTTACTGCTGGTCATGACAAGATATCTGATCACAGTTTAAGAACAAGGCATAAATAACCTCCAACAGATGTGACAGGATGGCATGGCAGTGAGGAAGGTTTTTGTCTTCCTTCTTCAGGAGCATCTGTACCAGAGGTCCCAGCAGGTTCCAGCCCATGCATCTCACTATGTTCTTGAGTAAAACAAGGAAAAAGCTTCCTGAATTTGTCCTTCTCCACAGATGAATCACAAAGCGCACTAGATGCTGTGCAACTCACCTTGTTCTTCTCATCCACTAGTATGCTGAGAACCTGAGCACTGTCGCCTTGTTCTATGCAGGTTCTTCCTGCGCTGAGGAATAAATCGTAGTCCTCCGGTGAGAAGCTTTCATCCTTGATTGCTTGCTAATGAAAAAGTGAATACACACGTGACTGACTGTAGGTGACACATTGTGAATGTACAGTAACACATACATAGACACTTACACATCTCTGGACTATATCACTGAGCTGTTCTAGAGCCATCTTGATGGTCCGAAACGTCTTCTGTCATCAAAGATTTCTGTATTAAAAAAAATGATGATATTATGCATGACAACAGTGATGTGGTACAAAGACAAGAGAGCATTCAATCATGACATCTTTATAAAGAGCAGCTGGTTGTCACACAGCTCTAACTACTATCATCAGCAAACAAAGCAGACGCACATATTAGAGAAAATATCTATATAAAAAAGAAACTATTAACAAATAGACCTCACTCTTCGTCAAAGATTCTGTACAGATATAAACTGGTTCTTGTACGTTAGTCATTAGCAAGATAGCTAAAATCTCTATACGACTGGCGTTCTCCAAATAAGCTCTATAATAAGATTACGCGTTCGCGTAGCTTTGTATGGCATGGCTGTTGTTTTATTTTGCTAATAAGACATAAGTCTACTTAACAAGATATAAACTGCAAAAGCGCGCTCACTTACAGCTATACTTTCAATAAGCAGCGCCGCATGTTTGGAAACTGCAGCGGAATGAATCGTGTCGCTGGCGGCTTGCCGTAGTGCTGTGACGTAGGCGGAAAAAGTTTGAGAAAACAAGCATGGAAGCCGGTGAAGTGACGAGAAAGATTAGCTCCTCGAAATCCAAAAAGAAAGGTTTGCGGATACATGGAGCTACATGGAATTTGTCCTCCTAGTTTGTAGTTTTATACTTTAACAATATTTGTCTGAATTTTAGGTGGAAAGGGTACCCAGGCGATTTCAGCAGCGGTTGAGGCGAGAAGGTGTGTTTGTTTACTTCAGTTGAACTCTGTTTTTGACTAACAGTGTTTTTAAGTAACAATTAAAATGAGGAAGTGTGATGTTTGCAGGAGGGAGGCCATTAAAGACGCGCTCAGACAGAAGCTTGAGTTGGAGCGCAAAGCCCTGCAGGTGGTTGAGCGGCTGCTGGAGGACAGTGTGACAGAAGAATTCCTCATCGACTGTGTAAGTTACATATTAAGCCTCTGTACAGTTCAGCTGGAGATTTAGGAAGTTGTTGGTCGTTCTCCAAAAAGAATGTCCTGTCGTTTTCTGCTGTAGGCATGGCACATCACTTCTACCAATTACAAAGACTTAGTGGAAGAACGGTCCATTGCCAAACTGTGTGGATATCCTGTGTGTCCAAATAAACTAATCAACGTAAGAAACTTTCTTGGAATTACACATAATTTATTACTTATTTTTTTATTTGACATAGTCTGTTGTAATAATAGTGTATTAAAATTTTATTAAAATACATTTCAGGTGCCTGCTCAACAGTTTAAAATATCCACTAAAACTAATAGAGTCTATGATATTACAGAGCGCAAGGTATGCTTTCTTTCCATCACACTTCTAAAATATAATTTGAGATGAAGCAGATAAGTTCTTCTTCACTTTCTTTTGTTTGTTCTATATTTTCAGTGCTTTTGCAGTAATTTCTGCTACAAAGCCTCCAAATGTTTTGAGTTCCAGATATCAAAAACTCCACTTTGGCTCAGAAAGGATGAGAGGTAATGTATCTGTCAATCCAGTTCATTATAATTAAGTAAATATTTAATTTATTAATAAAATCAAATTGTTTAATCATATAATTCAAATTGTTTTATCATAAAACTAAATTCATTATCATACAGTATGCAGTTATTAAAAAAATATTTATTTTATATTTTATTTAATATTAAATTTTTAACTGATATTGTAGCATTTGCACTACGATTCAAAAGTTTGGGGTCTGTAAGAATTTTACATTTTTTTGAAAGATGTCTCTTATGCTCACCAAGGCTGCATTTATTTGATCAAAAATAAAGTGATATTGTAAATATTATTGTCATTTAAAATAACTGTTTTCAGCATCATTACTCAGTGTTACACGATCCTTCAGAAATCATTCTAATATGCTAATTTGATGCTCAAGAAACATTTCTGATTATTATCAATGTTGAAAACAGTTGTACAGTGTAATAATTTGCTGAAAACCGTGATACATTTTCTACAGCATTCTTTGATAAATAGAAAGTTCAAAAGAACAACATTTATTGAAATGTAAATATTTACTATAACTTCTGATCAATTTAATGTGTCCTTGCTGATTAAATGTATTTATTTAAAAAAAAAAAAAAGTCTTACCCATACTTTTGAACAGTAGTTTTAGCAAAAATTATTTTAATTTTAAACAGTATTTATAATAATATTTTTTGATAATGTAACAATGTTTAGCATTTTAGTTTGGAAAAAAAAAATTCCTTTCTTTTTCATAAAAGTCCTCCTGAGGTTAAGCTGATGAAAGAAGGAGAAGGGTATGTACATGCTGTTTGTCTTAAAGAAATTTCATTGTTTAGAAGATGTTTTGCAGTGGAATAACATTCTAAAGAAATTACTAATTTATAGTTGTATAAATTGACTGGCAATTTATTCTCATCTGTGCACAGAGGCAGCTCAGGACAGGAGATAAAGTTGGTAGACAAGCCTTTAAAAGAAGCCGACATTGAGAATCCTGTCCCAGACATTCCTGAGTCTTACAAGGACTCCCCTCCCTTCAGCCAGAGTGACAACAGCGACATTGAGCAAGACTTTGTCTCCAGTGTGGTGTCCGGACCGCAAAAACATGCACGGGTTCACTGGGGAAAACTGCCAAAGAGGGATGGAGTGAGTGAGGATGGGTCGAGTGCTGAAATTAAGCAATATGCACATCCCGAACCTACACAAAGAGAAAATAATGATGAAAGTGGATCTTCACATACTCCTCAACCACAGAAGGACCCGACCGACTGTCTACCTAAACTGGATAAAACCACATCTGTGGAATCTTTTATTGAAGGAATTCTGGAGCCTTTCAATCAGTGTAGTCTGACGGACACTGCAACCCAACCGGAAACTAACTCACTTTCACAGCCTGAGATTGGAAACTCCCTCCCTACCGCCGGTGGTCTGAACATCACTCAGGTGGGCATGAGTAAGAGAGGAGCTGCAGGCCTCAAAGGATTGTTGAAGGATCATAACAAAGCTAAAACAACTCCTACAGCTGTCAATCTGTGCCTACTTGAGCGTCTACAACAAACCTTTATGGAGTGGAGAACTGAGGAAACTATGAAGTTTCTTTATGGGCCTGAATATGCTTCAGGAACAAAGTCCTCAGCACAGGAAGTGGAGGAACTGGATGAAGATGACCTGGATGAGGCTGAAATGGAGATGGGCTTAAGACAGGACAGTGGAAGTACTTGCACTCCCAGAGCTCCAGCTCCTGATATTGAGACACTGCGAAAAGAGACTGAGTCGCTAGAGCTGAGAGTGAGGGAGTTTTATAAAGGAGTGTGTGTTCTGCCTGAAGAGCTTGAGACTGATGCCATCAAAGAGACTGAAGATACACAGGTGAGAACTGAATGATTTGCCTTTCAAATTTCTCTACAAGGTCTTTACACATTTCACTATTTCAATTTTAAGCAACACCTAAAGACTTGCACGTGCATGGATAATAAAATGGCTAATAAAACAGCTTTTTTAGAACTAAATTATTTTTGCAATTACTTTTTTTTTTATCCGCTAGTGTTACAGTGGCTTTTAATGGATGTGTGAATCAGTGTTATTCATTTAGCATTAATATTGTGAATTAGCATTAAAAAAATAGATTTTTCATTTTAGTAATTTTATTTCCTTTTGTCTTTTTTTTTTTTTT